>APFE030323415.1:3660-43310 GCA_000404065.3 Pinus taeda
GTGTGGCACACTGAGGCGCTCAAAAAATAAATGTACATGTATGGATAGAGTCTGTGTTCTCCGTACATCTGAGACACATGTCTCTCAAAAAATATGCAGAAAATAAAACCTAGGAGCCTAATCACGGTGGTGCTCATGATAGCACATCACCGCACGCACCAATCGTCTCAGCAGACGATGGACGCGAGTCAGCACCCCCACTGTGTGCCTCTGATATGCGAAAGGCACATCCACCAATCTGGCATAACCCGGAATCCCTTGGGCGAGCCCCTCAAGATTCTGTATCAGCTCCTCCCCCACGGTACCCCCTACCTGAAGGTCGGTTGCGGGTTGGCCTCTCCACGCTATAGGGAACAGGCCGGCTGGTCACTCTGGGCCCACGTCTGCATATACATACAATCGTTATCAGAACAGGCATGTATTAAAAAGACAAAAAAAAAAATGAAAATACATAAAACATCAAAAACAAGGAGTTCATACCTAACTCCTCCTCCCATTCCTCCCCCTCTGGTAATGGAAGGTTTGGGTCCCCCATGAAACTGGTTCCCGCGTAGGGAAAATCCTGGATCACGATAAGCTGTCAACGAAACCATATGAAGAACTCGGGCTGCCATGACATCTATTGGCCCCCTCCTCCTCTGGGCATCAATGCTGCCCAGCAAGCCATCCTAGGCTCTCGTGGCAATGGATCTGCCACTACAGCTCTCTGGATCTGGAAAAGTGGTATTTGCTCCAGGAAGAATGATACCACAATCGAGCCATATGCGAACTGTTTCACATCTGCATGCTTACAATTTGTGAGCTGCCTTTTGATATTAGTGGTCACAGCTATAGCCCAATCAAAGATGGTGGGGCTGAGGCATTCCGTCACGAGTATCAGATGGTTCTTGCTCGCCTCATGGGGCACTTGTACCCCAGCTGCACGTGAGATGGTGAATAGAATCGCCTTAAGTTTCAAGTCCCGGATGGTGTTGATAGCCACCTTTGCACTCTGTCTCCCGAATTGTGCTTCCGGACACACTCGGGCTTTTACTTCGCCTACCTTCTCTCCAGAAGGTCTACTGCCAGTCAAAATGGGAACTACCCCTCTCCGTGACAGTCCAGTGATGAAGTATACATCGGATACCTCAAGCTCTAAGGTCTGGTTCCGTAGACGAAATACTTGGTCGTCCACATCCCAAGCATCAATTATGAACTGTGGCAACTCAGGTTGAGATCGCATATATGATGTAAGGAAGAACTTTTTGAGGCCACAATCCCTCAGGGCATTCATGCATCCCTCATCCTCAATTGCCAAGGCGTCCACGGCATCATGTTGTCTTTCTTTCCACTCTACTACCATTTTGGCTTGTTTCTTGCACCCACAAGGACAAATACACCATCATTAGAACATTGGTAAAGTTATGATCCAAGAAAAATTCAAATGCAACGGGTAAAACCTTGGGAAAATTTGAGTTGTGCGGTTAGCGCGACTGTTTTTAAAACAGTCGCGCTAATGGCGTGACCCCCTTGGGTAATTTACCCCATTAGCGCGGGTCCATGCCGGATACCCGCGCCAATGGGGCGAAGCCTTAAATTTGAGAATCCCCCTTGCAGAGGCTCAATCAGGAATCAAATACATAAAAAATGGTATAGAAATGGAGTTAAGGGAAGCGCCTCTTACCTAGAGCTAACGAGATCGCGAATGGTTGCACGGATTGGCTGTATTCAACGACTGAAGTTTGCTTCCCAAACAGACCGCTCTCACTCTTCAAGAGGTAAAAAGTAAAAGTAATTCTATTTTTTACATTTTCACCCTATTTATAGGCTTTTTATCTCACTTTTGGGTTTCGAAAAGTTATTTTTGAATATTTTAATATATTTTTGTTCAAAAATGGATTTTACGCTTGCTTCTTATGCAGTGCCAGGTCTTTTACGCTGCTTCGATGGTGAAACGAGTTGTATTTTATACTTTTTCGGACTCGGTAAATACACGAAAAAGTCACTATGGAGTCATCTTTCAGCTCTTTTCTGACTCGCTAAACAAGAAAAGATTGCCGAGTTGTTCCTCTTGACTCGTTAAACGTAAATAAGAGGCGGTCGTCTTTAAACTCTTTCTTGACTGTATAAAGAATGAAAAGGTTGTCGGGCCTTTTTCGTTTCAAGTTCGTTAATCGTGATGAAACGACGTGATATCAATCGCTTTTTTACTTTTTCGGATTGATGTCACTACTCACGAAAAGTACTCCTCGGTCGTAATGGCCGAGCAGTTCTTTCGAGCTTAGTTTTATACTTTTTCGGGCTCGAGAGACACAACTTTACGAAAAATGACACCCCTGGAGTTTCCTTTTTGCTGTCTTTTCAAACTCTCTAAACATGAAAAGACGCCAAGTTTTTCCTTTGTCAGACTCGTTAAAACCTTAATGACATTGGATTTTTTCGTAATGACACCATTCAAGCATATGCTATCCCCGTCAAGCTTGCCATCCAAAAATAACCAGGGTACTCACCAGGAATGGTGGGGGAATAAAGGAATCATAATCGTCGTCGTCGGCAGTATGTCGCTCTTGAACATGGCACTTTTTGCATTCGTGTCTGGGTGGGGACATCTCATCTCATTTCACATTTGCCTCCATGGGTTTGGGTTATCCTATTTGACCATTCATCTGCTCATTGCCTTCTCTCCATGACCCCTGATCATTTGATATCAAATACTGCCAAATCCGCTGCCGTGCCACCGATATGTTCAAGAGAAGTTGACCTCTGCAGAATACTCAATCTCCCTCCGATATCTCACACAAAACATGTTGTCCTTCTCTGTCTCGTGTCGATGATATGGGAAACATTATGGCCCACCTTCGATCAAGATCACTTCCTATCGAATTCAACTCATTATTCAGGAAGATGACCTAGAGACTCCCTTCAGGTACCTTGGAGCCTGCATGCCTCAATGGCAGGTTCTTCGTGTTCGACGAGAGGTTTTCATCATTGGCCTCCGATCGAATGATTCTACGGGTGTTCGACACCGGCTCATTAATTCACACCCCGTGGATTGTACCTATAGTACCTTGAGGACCATCGTTATTATTGATGGTACCTCTCACGTTTGTTAACAGTTTTCATCATTGACTAGTAATCAAATGATGTTCATGCATGTTCGACTTCGACTCCTATATTCACATGCTTGAACTTGTACTGTGTTCGGGTCGAGTTGGAGCGTAAGACCCAGGATTGTGCATATTGAAATCTAGGTTGCATTTTGTGGATTATTGTAATCATTACATGACTCATTTATTGGATGGCTGCGACCATACTTGAGTCCATTTATAGATCCTCATCAGATGGCTACGTCCATACCTGGGATCTAGTTGTATATACTCTGTTACGGATGGATGCGCCCATACCACATCTATCATGTACTTGAGATATCAGTTGTACTTCTTTTCGCAGGTTCTCCGGCGGCAGTGTTTTCAGTCACGCATGTTCTTGTAAAGTGTTTCACCCCTCTCTCTCTCGGGCCTCATGCTTTAGGGGGCATCTGTTACACAGTAATTTGTCACTGTTTGTCACCGTCCCTATTACCCCTCTCCTGCGTCTTGGAGGACTCATTCCAAGACTTGTGAGAAGTGACAAGACTTGAAACCACTTGCACAATTCACCTCTGAACATGAGCTTCATATGCCCTGAAGACATCTCATGCACCTTTCCCTTAAAAATAGCCCTTTTTACATTAGCGCTGGTCCACTATGTACTGCCCGCGCCAATGGGGAAAATCCTATAAAAGGGGCGTGCCATTAGCGCTTTGTCCCAGAGTCGCAATCGCGCCAACCTTTTTGGGCAAAGTTTTTAACCAAGCAACCTCCAAAAGTTCTATCCAACTCATTCACCAACTGAATCCAAGTTAAGTGAAGATGTTTGGCTTCGAATCTCCTTGAGTGGGAAGTAGTTTGCCACCATTCCATAGAATTTTCCAAGTGATGAAGCCAAATCCATTATTGTTGTGATTGATCTTATCTCTTCCTTTTCATCTATAAAAGCTTGTCTCCATGCCTTGAGCAAGCTAGTTCTAGTTTTGGTGGTAATTATACTTGTGCTGAGAGGAAGATATCAAGAGATTAGAGTTGCAAGAGCCTTCTTTGTGTCCATAAGGCTTAACCCAAGGAGATCTTGTCACCAAAGAGAGAGAGGCTTGCCCCTCACCCCTTCAAGCTTTGCAATACTTGTGTAGCTGAGCACCCAGCCAAAGGAGGACTTGACGTCAGGACGCTGGTTGTATTCTCCTTTGTTGATTATTAATATTAGATGACTATCATTATGGTTCCATTCTCATTGTTGTGATGATTAATGTTGAATTATGTCCTTCTTGGCTGATGTATAATTGCATATATTAGATTTCACACTTGTGTTTGTGTTGTTCTCTTTGTGTGCAGGTGTCCATTCACGAAGATAGTGGAGGATTGTGACCGACCAAGGCAAAGGAGCGTGGGTGACGTCTCTTCTACAAACGAAAGTGTTGGAATCCAAGTAGGTTTTCATCACCTACCTTTTATTTGCAATTAGGAACTTGCGTGATAGCATTGTTTGATTGTTGCTAGACCCATTCTGGGCTACTAGGGATCGCCTCTATCTGTAGAGGGGATATATCTCTCCAACACCCCCTTTAATTCCTTTGATTCTTCTGTTGTTCCCTCATTTATAATGATTTTCTAAACCTCCTTCATTTCTTCCTCCGACTCTTGCTTCTCTTTGAAGATATTTTCAAAGGAATTCCATTCCTTAATTTTTTGCTTAAAAAATTTAAGCCTCTATTGAAATTGGAACATAATACAACTTGATATAGATGTGGATTCCTTCCACCATGCTTCCATGTTGGAAATAATGTATGGATGACATAACCTAAAATCCTCAAATCGAAAGGGTTTGTTGTGAGGCGAGAAAGACCAACCCATTTAAAGAGATATTGGCTAGTGCTTGAGCCATAGTTTGGGAGGATGAAGACTTTGACATCAATATATGTTAAGAACTTAGAAACTAAGAAGTTGTCCAACCATAATGACACCTGGTGCGTGCCTCCCCTTCGATTGTTCCAAGTGTGCATTCCATTTGGAGTATAGATATCAATCTTCTTTTGATTATCTATAAAACAATTGAAGAGCTATATTTCATCTTCTAGCCTTCTTACCCCACTCCTATTCTCTTGTAGGGATTGAATGAGATTAAAATATCCCCCCAGAATCCAATGGTCAGGGAAAATGAGGTGAGAAACAATTGATAGGTTGGAATGAAGGTAATTTTTTCTAGAGGATATTTGGGACCATAGACATTGGATATAGGTCCATATTCAGATGAACCTATGGGCTAGAAATATGTAGTGAAAATTCTGGGAAGAGAGAATGAATTTTTAAGGATGAAAATTGAAGGATTCCAGAGGATTGCAAGCCCCCCCAAAAGCCCATGTTGCGCATTGGGTTAGGAGGTTACACTTTTTCCAAAATGTATTTACCATTTTTATCAGACTATCATGAGTGGACTTAGTCTCTTGAAGCAACAAAGTATCAGGTTTTCTCTGAGGATATTTTATTCTTAAGGACCTTGTGTTTGTATTTGAAGTTTAGGCCCCTTGCATTCTAAGATATGATTGTTATCACTAATATTTGGAGATGGGAGGAAAAATTGTATTCATGGGAGAAACCCTGTCCAAATTGACTAAGAATTCACATAAATATTGAAGGAGTTGATTGTTGGCTTTATGAACTCTTTTCTTGGTTTATTTAATAGAAATGGAGTGATCCTAGGGGGGTGTTTCATTTGATCCCTTGTGATGAAATAGAAGGGGGCAGGGGTGGGGGAAGAGTTCGTACTTGGTGTGTGAACTTAGTGAAGGAGAAAATCTTGATGATGGAGGTAATTAGTTGAATCCGATCTTCTAGAATAGCAATAAGTTCATGATTTTCCCATCTTCTGTGATTTGCTTGAGATTTATGTTTTGAAGGTTTGGATCCTCCAAATATTCCTCCTCCATTGGAGTTGAAAATTCTTGATTGTTCTCTAACCTGAGGTCATTGGGCATGAGAAATGGAGTATCTTTTATGTTATGATCTTCTTTCTATGTGGGTTGGGCTTGAGGATGAATGGTGTGTGATGTATCCTAATTAGATTTGTCTTCTTCCTCCAAGTGTTGAAGAATTGAAAATCAATTATGCCCTTAATCATCCTGTCCCACAAAGGCTTCTCCACGTCTTTTTTTAGTCTTTTTTTCCCTGAAACTGTGGTGAACTCATTCTTTGGAGGAACTGATTTAACATTCATGTTTATGGATTTAGGTTGCTGAGGTGGTTTGGCTAGGAAGTCCTTAAACAAAAGACCATATTTGTGACTGTGTCAAAATTAGAAAGGGATCTACTCATAATCAATCAGCTACTCCCAAATAATGTCTTCACAGCTCAGAAGAATGCTTTTTGGCAAGCATTTTGTGAGATCCAGGTATACACAAAGTCAAGAATAGGAGATGTGTCTTCCTTTCTTTGTGATATCTCACAACATTACAAACTATTTGATTTTATTTCCTATATGTGTCGAGATTTCAAGATCCCAATATTCATGGGGAAGGGAGTATAACCCAATCCATAATGGTAGAAAGGCGAAATCCTCCTCGAGATTAAATATGGGAACCCATTATTTCATAAAGAGACCTACTAAGTTCAAAAAATACGAACCTCCTTGGAATATTTTGTGTCGATCTTCAACATTGCTAAATATTATTGTAAAGAATCTTCTAGACCCAAATTTGAGTTGGGCATCTCCCTTCATTATCCATATTTTCCACATCCAATTGATGAGGAGCTTCTCTGAGGGCTGGGATCCAATAAATTTATAGATTATAACATGTTCTCTCATATGCTCCATTGTGGCCCTTATTTTTTCAGGAGGGATTTCTAGCAGCGACGACTTTTGAGTTTGTGGATGGAAGGGACTAGGCGATGGCTTTGTCTTTCCTGCATATTCTGGAGGTGGGTCTACTAGTTGTTGCATGTTTGAACTGGGGGTTGAATATTTATTATCTTGGGCAGTTTCTCCTATATCACCCAATATACACATCAGTTTCTGAGAAGAGATATTGGTGACAATATTCCTGAAGGAGGAGCCACCTCCTCCCCCCCATGGGGTTGTCATGGTAGCTAAAATGATGATAATGGGTTGAAATTAAAAACCTTAATTAGACAAATTTTATGGATGATCCAAGAGGATCCTCGAAATTCTCAAAATTTTACAATCTCATATGATCATGAAGGAGGATTCCGGTGCTACGTTTGTTTTTCAAAATGGCCTCCATATGAGGAAGAAAGAGCGTTCTGAATTTTTTCTGAAATGGGAAAAAAGAATGGGCCAAAGCAGGCCAAGTGGCAGTCTCAGAACAAGGAACGTGGAAGTCTTAGAGTAGGGCACATGGCAAGATTCAAGTCAAACAAAGAAGAGGAGGTGTGGGTCGAACCCGCGACCACAGAACCAATAGAACAAAACTTTACTAACAATCCACGGCATGTCTTCGTTATATCAAAGGCCAAATATTTATTTGAAGTTTCACTGAATGGATATGGTCAAATGGTTGGTGACCCACCATATCTAGCAGACCCGCCAAACCCCGGTCATGATTAGGCACCAATACCAAACATGTTAACAGACCACCATAAACGGCCTGCAGGAAACAACCTTAACACTTGTTATAACAACCATACCATATCATGGTTAGCACCGACTCCAAAGTTAGCATACATATCAACATGTAACCATATGATATCACCGCCGAATTAATGTTCCAACCACATGCCAAGGGGATGTTGACATATATTCGTCAAGTCTACGTGAAGACTTTGGTTAAAACAAATTCCAAATTTATATCACCGTCGGGCTATAGTTGTAACTATATGCCAAGATATTTGATATGTGGCATAGATTATTTACCATATATTGTATTATGTTGTAATAGTTTGCCAATCCAATCCTAGGAGGCCCGCGGTTTTGACCCCAGGACCTTCCTGTGGGTTATAAAAGAGTTTACCACTGTGCCATCGACCAAGGGAGATAGAAGGAGTGACTCTATAATTGTTTTGAATAGTGCCTGTAAATGCCTTTTGAGGCATATCTCAGCCAATATTGGGAATTTTTTAATTTGAAAGTTACATTGGAAAGTGGAGGCCAAGAGCTATCAGTTGACAGTAGCGAATGACACATGTGATCAAATTCCATAATGGTGAATTTTGATGTAAAGAGACTTTATGAGCATTTTCAATACATCATATGCCTATTGGAAGTAGACCCAGAGATGTAGTGGAGGAGGGACGAACTCCGTCATTAAATTTGTTATTTTTGCTTCTTATTTTTGTTGTTCATGGTTGCTTTTAGATTTCAAGTTTAAAGTTAAAGGCACATAAAAATCAATTTTCCTTATTTGTTCACTTAAAAGCAACCTTAGTTAATATCTGAAGAAATTGAGAAAATAGTCAATTCTATTGTTTTTGGATCATATTTTGGTGTCAGAGCAAGCTTGGTGATTTATAAGCAGGATATTTGCCAATGTGAATGCTAACTAGATCCAAGTTACGGCGTGGAGAAGGGAAACTTGAGAAGATAAATCCAGAGATTGGAAAGAAGAAAGTCTCTCAAAAATTGAAGACGAGAGAGCCAAATGAAGGAGAAGCTACTGAAACAAAGGTCGTTGTAGAGGAGAAATATCAACAAATGTTCCTTAATATGTAAAGCATGATTGCAAAACTTTATGAAGAAAATAATAATAGAGATGCAACTTCATCTTCTAAAGGAACGAAAGAGAAAAAGGGCAAGGAAAAAGTTGATGGTAATGAACCTCCTTCTCCTCCATCTTCATCTTCTTATTCTTTATTCTCTTATCATTCAAGTTCAGATTCAGGTTCACAAAAGAAACCAAATAAATCTCCTTTTCTAAAGCTTGATGTTAAGTTTGAGTTTCCAATATATGATGGTGAAATAAATCCTGACAAGTTAGATAACTGGATAAAGCAACTTGAGGTGTATTGTAGAATTCAAAATGTTGTTGATGATTCTTCAAAAATTCAGTTAGCTACACTTAGAATGGCAGGAACAACTTTGATTTAGTGGGAAAGTAAAACTCAATCAGATTTGAAGCAAAAAGGGTAAAATTATCTCTTCATGGTATAAGTTTGTTAAAGCTCTTAGAAAGAAATTATATCCTTTAGGATATATGTGCAAGAGTTTACACAGGAATTCAAGAAAATGGCATTAGCACTTAATGTTCCATTAAACAAACGAGAAAATTTGTTAAAGTAAATTGGAAGTTTTCATTCTTATTTGCGACATGCATTTCTTATGTTTAATCAAACTAAATTTGATGAAGTGTGTGTACAAGCCACTCATATTGAATCAGGTGGTAGACCTTTTTAGTCAAAAATTTCAAAGAAACAATTCAAGCATTCAGAGAACAAAGATTCCAAAGAAGGCAATGGAAAGAGCAAGTTGAAAGGGAAGAAATCGACAACAACTAAGAAGGAAGGAGAAAGGCCTACATATACTCTTTATCAGAGGGTTGGACATGAAGAATCCAAATGTTGGAAGCTTCATCCTAAACTTTAGCCAAAGAAGTTCCTTAAGAAGAAGGGTGAAATGAAAGCTAATGTTGCAGTCCAACAAGATTTGGGATCTAACTCAGGTGATGAAAATAATATTACCGCTACGGGTCTAACAAGTAATCCTTCTTAAACTAGCTCTAGTTCTACTTGCTCTACATATTCTTCAAAAACCTAATAATGTGATTAAAGAAAAGAAGAGGATTGAATTGTTTCACATAAGAATCATATCCAAGCACGCTAAGATACACATATTATTCAATAGTAGATCACAAGCAAATCTAATTTCTGAGGAACTAGTAAGGAAATTGGGATTGGAAACTAAAAATCATCCAAAACCATACCCTTTAGGATAGTTGAAAGAAAATATTCAGATGCAAGTCACAAAACAATGTTGATTAAGGTTTGTAATCACATTTAATTTTGTTTATGAATTTGAGCTAGATGTGGTCCTTTGGATACATGTGGAGTTGTGTTGGCTAGTCTGTATCTTTATGATCGAGATGCCATATTTCATAGAAAGGAGAATAAGTATTATCTATTTAAAGATGGAATTGAATACATTGTTAGGGCACATACAATTAAGACAAACTTGGGTTTAATTTATGTCAGTCTTATGAAAAGGCTAATAAATTCAAGTAAAAAGTATATTCTCATGATTGTTAAAGAACAACCTAAAGATAAGTATGATGGTTTTCAAGGGTGTGATCCTCACTTTAAGGAAAAATTTGGTTGAAATAGTATATTCTTAAAAATAATTGTTTAAAGAACCAAAACGTTTACTTCTAGAATGAGAAATACAACATGAGATTCAATTACAATCTGATGCCCCTCTCCCGAACATTGGCATGTATCATATGTCAATCATAGAAAATGAAGAGATTAAGAAACAAGTTCAGGAATTAGTTGATAAAGGCTTTATTCAACCTAGTTCTTCTCCATGTGTATCACCGATCATATTAGTCCCAAAGAAAGACAGAAATTGGAGAGTGTGTGTTGATTTTAGAGCCTTAAATAAAATTACCATTAAGGACATGTATCCTCTTCCTAGAATTGATGATTTTCTTGATCAGTTAAAGAATGTTGTTTAATTTACAAAACTGTATTTAATAAGTGGTTATCATCAAATTCACATTGCAGAGAATGATATATGGAAAAATGCATTTAAGACTTGACATGGGCTTTTTGAATGGTTGGTTATTTCATTTGGGTTATGCAATGCTCCAACAAATTTTATGAGAGTGATGAATGATATTTTTCATCCTCTTATTGATAAGTTTGTCATAGTCTTTCTAGATGATATTCTTATTTTCAGTTCAAGTTGGGAAGAACACGTAAAGCATGTTAAACAAGTTTTTGATGTGTTGCAAAAAGAGAAACTGTATCTCAAACTCTCTAAATGTGAATTTGGGAAAACTTCCTTAGTATATCATGGTTACATAGTTGGAGGAGGTAAACTAAAAATTGATGTGATTCTTAAGTGGCTAAGACCTCAAAATGTGATGGAAGTTAGAAGTTTCTCGGGTGCAGTTCAGTATTGGATGAAGTTTATTTCTCATTTCTCTTTTATTGCATCACCACTTCATGCTTTAACAAGTTCTAAAGTCTCCTTCAAGTGGGGAGGAAAACACCAAAAAGGATTTGATGCTTTAAAGAAGAAAATTCTTACAACTCCAATCTTGGCTTTACCAGACCTTCAACAACCATTTGAAATAGAAACTGATGCTAGTGCGTATGCAATGGGTGCAGTATTATTACAAAAAGCAAAGCCTATTTGTTTTCATTCAGAATCATTTTCTAAAGAAGTTGTTAATCATCCAAATTATGATAAAGAGTTGTATGAATTAGTGGAAAGTGTTAAAAAATGGAAACATTATTTAATGGGCAAAGAAACAGTGATTCATACAGATCATCAGCCACTTTAGTACCTTCAATCTCAAACTAAGTTGCAACAGTCTCGACATGATAGATGGATGGGGTTTTTGCGGAAATTTCATTTAGTAATCAAATATAAGAAAGGTACCACCAATAAAGTAGTTGATATGTTATCAAGACCTTCTTTGAATGCTTCAGTTATTCTGCAAAATAATTCTTTAGCACATGAAAGTTACATAGAACAATATGCTCAAGATATTGATTTCAAGGATGTTTATGAATCACTAACTCATCGTGCTTAGGTGGAAGAAGTGAATTATCATATTCATGACAGGTTATTGTACCATCTTGGAAAGTTTTTCATACCACAAGGAGAAAGAGTGCATGTGATCAAGGAAGCACATTCTTCTCGTGTTTCAAGTAAAATTGGTGTAGGTAAGATAGTGGTACAGTTACAAAGGTTTTTTTATTGGCCTTGAATGAATGAAATAGTTTCTAGATACATCAAAGGTCGTGTCATGTGTTCAACAAGCAAACCAAATGATATAAAGTTGGGTTTGTATATGCCACTTCCAGTTCCTTCTCGGCCATGGGAGAGTATATCTATGGATTTTATGGGAGGACTTCCAATGTCTAGAAAAGGGCATGATTATGTGTATGTTGTGGTTGACAGATTTAGAAAAATGTGTATTCTTGTTCCATGTAAAAAGCAAGTAATTGTTGAATAGACTGCACAGATGTTATTTCAAAATGTATGGGTTCATTTTGGGCTACCTACTTCTATAATTCTAGATTGGGACTATCGTTTTATGGGGCATTTTTGATCCACTTTGTGGAGACTCATGGACACTAAGTTGAAAAAGAGCACAACTTTTCATCCACAAACTGACGAGAAAATAGAGGTGGTAAACAAAACAGTGGTACATCTTCTCATAGTTTATTGCAACAAAAATTTTAAGTTGTGGGATGAATCCTTACATTATGCCCAACATGCTTACAATCATGCCTTATGCTCTTCTACTGGTAGATCTCCTTTTAAACCATGTTTTGGGTACCTGCCAAAATCACCAATGGACTTTATGTTTCGTGAAGAATCTAAGGAGAATGGACATGGAGATGTCAAAAAAGCAATCAAGTTCATTCAAAGAATAAAAAAGATTCATGAAGTAGTGCATGATAAATTGGAGAAAAGTTAGGCCAAGTACAAAATGTGTTATGAAAAGCGTCAAGTAGATAATGACTTTCAGGTTGTTGATCATGTATGGCTATACATCAGCAAAGAAAGGATGAAATGTGAAGGTACAAAGTTGAAACCTATAAGGTATGGTCCTTTTAAAATTGTTGAAAATATTGGGCACAATGCATTCCCATTGAATTTTACTCCAAACATGCACATATATTCAGCTGTAAATGTTGAAAATTTGAAGTTGTATGAACCTCCAATGATCATAGATCTAAAGGAAAATGCTCAAATTCCAAGTGTAGATGATTTTGCACCTAAATGTATGACTGATTTATAGGAAGATACCATCTTAGGTAGGAAGGTTTGAACTTCTAGGTGAGGAGATGACGAGTATCTTCGAGTGGGACTCTAAGGCATAAATCAAAGTAAAGCAAGGTGGATGGAGATTAAAAGGGTGAGGGAGTTGTACCCTCACCTCATATCAATTTCAAACCAACCTTTTGGTGTTCCAAAAGCTTCTAGTGGAGAGGAATGATCGAGGAGGATCCTTGAAATGCTCAAAATTTTAAAGTTTCATATGCTCATAAAACTAGTACCAAATCAAAGATCTCGTCACGCTGATTCCAATGGTATGTTCAGTTTTCAAAATGGCCTCCGTACGAGGGAGAAAACGCATTCTGAAGCTTTTCCCAAATAGGAAAAAGAATGGGCCAAAGCGGGCCAAGTGGTAGTCTTAGAACAGAGCACGTGGCAGTCTCAGAGAAGGGCACGTGGCAAGAGTCAAGTCAAAACAAGTTGAGGAGGCGTGGGTCGAACCCAAGACCACCGAGCCTACAACACAAAACTTTACCAACAATCCATGACATGTATTTGTTATATCAAAGATACAAATATTTATTTAAAGTTTTTTTTTAATGTATATGGTAAATGGGTTGGCGGCCTGCCATATCTAGCAAACCCCCCAAACCTCATTCATGATTAAGTGCCAATACCAAACATGTTAACAGACCTCCACAGACGATGCACAGGAAACAACCTTAACACTTGTTATAATAGTCATACCATATCATGGTTAGTGCTAACTCCAAATCCAAAGTTAGCATACATATCAACGTGCAACCATATTATATCACTGCCGAATTAATGTTCCAACCACATGCCACAGGGATGTTGACATATATTCGCCAAGTCTATGTTAAGACTTTGGTTAAAACAAATTCCAAATTTATATCACTGTTGGGCTATAGTTGTAACTATATGCCAAGATATTGGATATGTGGCGCGAATTATTTGCCATATATTGTATTATGTTGTCACAATTTGCCAATCCAATCCTGGGAGGCTTGCGGATTTGACCCCGGGACCTTCCATGGGTTATAAAAGTGTTTTCCACTGTGTCATCAGCCAAAGGAGATATAAAGAGTGACTCTGTAATTGTTTTGAACAGTGTGAGTAAATGCCTTTTTACGTATATATTGGTCAATATTGGGCCTTTTTGTAATCTGAAAGTTACGTTGGAAAGCTGAGGCCGAGAGCTATTAGTTGACAGTAGCCAATGATGCCTATGAGCAGATCTAGAATGGTGATTTTTTATGTAAAGAGACTTTATGAGCATTTTCAATACATCAAATGCCCATTGGAAGCGGACCTAGAGATGTAGTCCAAGAGGGATGAACTCCATTATCAAGTTTGTTGTGTTTGCTTCTTACTTATGTTATTCATGGTCGATTTCATATGTCAAGTTTAAATTTAAAGGCACATAAAAATCAATTTTCCATATTTGTTCACTAAAAGCAACCTTCATTAATATTTGAAGAAATTGAGCAAATAGCAAATTCTGTTGTTTTTGGATCAACGAAGCTCCTCTTCTACCTTTGACTAATCTTCCATCCATACCATAACACAAGTTGTGAACTAAAATAAAGATAAACAAATAAATATAAATTTTAAATACAAAAAAATATGATTAAATTTTTAAATAACTTTTTTTTTCTAATAGAAATAAAAAATACATTTTTTAAATAAGAATATAATTATGAATTTAATATTTTTATTTAAATTAGTTCAAAATATAAATTGTATGTAACTTAATATAAAAATAAATCAAAATACAAATTTATTTTAATTAAAATTATTATTAAAATATAATTCTATTTATCTCATTATAATCTAGTATGGTAGAGATGTTGTAATGTAATGGTTAACATTTGACTGAGTCAATTACATTAAATTAAATAAAATACAAAATTAAATAAAATAACAAAAATTAATGTAATATAATACAAAATTTTAAATAGGGAAAGATAAAAAAAAATAGAATCAATAAAAATAATGTTTTCAAATTAAAATAAAAATTACCCATGGTATTGACTTATGGTATTCATGTGGAATATAGCATATTTAAAGGGGGAATTAAAACAAACTAGATTCATCCTAACTCGGATCTATGAGTGCCCAGAGGATCAAATCTCTTGAGATGCAAACATCTTTTAGAATGAAAAAAAAACTTTATCCTTCTCAACTTAGTAAATCAAAAATTAAAATAAATCTAAATTAATTAATTTAATTTAAAAAATAATATAAATTTATTTTAATTATAAAAAAATTATAATAATAATAAAACCAACAAAATTAACATATTTTTTTGTAATTATATTTAAATTCCTCGCTTGAATTATATTCATTAGTATTACACGCTTGATGCATCTAGGACCTTCCCATTTATGGTGTATGGATGCGTTATTAAAACATTCATGAGTATAAAGCAGCACATTAATGGGCAAGGCCACGAGTTCTTCCACGGGTAGATAGGGACAATCTTTTCGTATTAGCATAGGTATAAATCCAGACTTTAAATCAATGTTTTATATTTTTATGCTTATTTTGTTTTCATCTATGTTTATTTTGTTTTCGTCTATTTGACAATGTATCCCTTATTTGGGTGAAACAATTATGCTACATAGTGTGGTTGTAATCAACACTTCCTTATTTTTAGGCCTTGCCGTTTGACGACATGGGATTATAGTAATTGATATGGTGTTATAGCATTAGTTCAGGTGACAATTAACTAGTTCAAGTCATAATTAATTAAAGTTTCAATTTCATATTTTATAAAATATTGTGGTTCAATCTATCATAAAGTTGTACTGATTTTCCTAACCAATACGATTTTTAGTCATTTTATTTGCCTTTTTCCCAAGCAGTGCTTTATATTCTTCATAGAATTTCTTTATATCAAAGGATTTATGTCTTTCGTATTTTTCTATTGGAAAGTAATGTTGACATTAGTCTCTTAACAAAAAATATTTGGTTTGGGTTTGAGAATGTTTGGTTTGGAAATGTATATATTGACTTGCCACTTGAGCCACACAGCTATTTGTGGCTATATGCATGCATGAACTAACATTGCTTGGCCACCCGTCAAGACAAACTGCTAGCTGTTGCTATCTGCATGAACTGAGTTGTTGCTATCTGCATGAACTGATCTGAGCTATTGCTATCTGCATGAACTGATATTTGCAACTCACAATTTCTGTGGCGTGAAAGAATCAAGAGGTTATTATATAAGTGAAAATACATCCTGACCGGATGGAGGGTTGGCTCCCCTAATCTCTAAGTCAGCAAGCTAGACCCAGCTTCCATCCCTCAATTGAATAGGAGTAGAGGTGCTTTGGCTTCTGGCTTTGCCACTAATGTTGCTGGTGGTTCCAGATAAACTTCAATGAGCGCAAATGCTACCTTTTCTTCCCCAGTGTTAGCTCCTGCCCCTGCCTTCACTTCTTATAATGATAGGCAGTATGCAGCAGTCTACGAATCTAGAAGCTATTTTACAGGTATTGGAGAAAATACAACCGTTGCTCGATCTTAAATTGTCACTGGGGGTAAACAATGCATTATGTGCACTTGGTGGGAGCGTATGAGCCAGATCAATCAGAGAAAGCAAAATGATACGTATTCGGCCTGCTCATTCATTTCTTCTTAGCGTGTCATTCATTTCTTCTCAGCATGTTGGTATTTTCAAGACCTTGTAACAAGTATTACTCTTCTCAGCATGTCGGTACCTTCAAGCCCTTGTAACAAGTATGGTAATGCTATCATGCTCAAGTTGTTCTCAGCATGTCGGTACCTTCAAGCCCTTGTAACAGGTATGGTGATGCTATCCTGCTCAATCTGTTCAAGTGTTTTGTTAGGAATGGATGGCAATAATGAATTCCAAGGGAGACCTTGGCTCAGACATGTGTAAGTCACCACCTCATTCTTGGGAAAGTGGTATCATCAGGAAACTAGTTGGCAATAATGAACTCCAAGAGATACGTTGCCTCGGACACTTGTAAGTCACCACCTCATTCATGGGCACGTGGTATAATCAAGAAACTGGTGAGCAAATAGATGTAACTATGCTATGACTTAGGTCATGAAGTGTACACCAAGGTCTTCAAAATGAAAATGGTAATTCTCACATTGGTAAATGCTTTGAATATGATGAGAATGTAAATATATTTCATGAAACTATTAATGGTGTATTACATGAAAACTCTGGCACTAGTTTTGATTTGAAACATATTTGATGTTGCAGTTGTTTAAATTTTCATTTGAACCAGGGCTCTAAACAGTAGATAAATCATGTGATAAATTCTCTTAATGCACTAGATGAATAACTATTTTTGCATTGTTATGAGTATGTGTGCAAATTTATGTTCTCAAGCCTTTACAAATTCCATGATTTCAACCCTTTGTTTGAACCTTTCAGACTTCTATTTAAATCCTAAACCTTTCCAAGCTTTGTGAATTTAATGGCGAGTTTTATCGTCTTCTTTTGCACTGGCTAATTTATTCAAAATTTCATTTTACCGATATCTAATATAAACACAAATCATGGGAACACAAATCATGGGACTTGGAATTTACTAAGTACAGGAGGCGGCCTAAAATCGATTAGAATTATATATAAAATAATTGTATTTAGGACAAAGGCTTTAAGATCTTATCTTCGTCCCCATAGAATTCCCTGACCAGCAATCTGGAATTCTGAACGAGGGCTTCAATCTTTCTCCTTATGACATCAAATAGTTTATGCCTCACAGCTGGCTTCAGCTTCGATACATATTTAAGTTGGTCAGTAGCACGAAGTTTTCTGGCTGGTTGTACGTGTTGAAACCAAAAGTCGCTCAATGCGGGCATTATAAGCTCCCGATAGTGCACATCCCTCTACACTCTAAACAGGTTGCTGCCCTTAGGGGTCCAAACATAGAAATCAATCCAACTTCTAAGCCTGTTGATACAACCTGCTACTTGCCAAAAAAGGTAGGTCACGCTCCAGTGCTCCTATCTTCGCTACATATCGCTCACTCCTATTTGAGTGTACTAGTGCTCAACCGGGTACTTAAGACCATGCACGGATTCTTTCTTCTACCTAAAATAAATGAGACTGGTGGGCATCCTCCGAAGGAGAAGCATTCCTAGAACTAAAGCAGGTAGTCTCTAATATCTATGGGTTGTAATTAAAGCAGAAAGTCTTGCTGTAACTAAAGCAAGAAGTCTCGATTGGGTTCTGGTGTTATTCCTTCGGTCAAATTAGGCCAAAAAGAATATTGGTGTTATTCCTTGGGTCAAATTGGGTCAAAAAGAATAAAAGCAAGAGCCAGTAAGTATACTTTAAAAGCCAGGTTACACTTCCGTTAAATGTCAATGTCAAACATAAAATGACAAAACTAGCATTCCCTTTGATCATTCCCTTATGCCATCAGTGGCCCGACAAACTTACACATAGCACGCTGCACAAAAATACGTACCTTATCTCGTCATGCAAACTTAATCTCTTCGCCACTGAGTTTTGTAAATACATGGGTCTTTGTGGGCCCCTATAGGTCTTTCTCATCAGTTCAATCACACGCGGTAACATTGTCATGTTCATGAGGAGATTGGTGACTATTGAATAGCACACCAGCTGGTCATATCGAGGTCCTTGTGAGCTGGTATGAGACTAAACGACTTTTACTCATCTTTCCAGACTATGAATATGTTGGTTGTGCAGTATACCACTGGCTGTGTGTATCTAATGCACACAAGGTCAATTAGCATGGACTTGCTGCCTCACAGCCCTTCTTGTTCTTTATATAGTTGGTTAATGGTGGGACATATTAGACAAAGGAGTTGTTTTGTCAATGAGCTCACATAGAATATTTTTTGCTTGAAACTGAATATGGTGACCATATGTATTTAGAGAATGTAACTTTCAATTATTTTATAAATTAATAGAATTGCAATTTTTTTCTTCAGGAAAAATTATTATTAAAACTTTTTTTTAGATAAGACATTGGTTGAATTCTCTATTTAATTGGAAAAAATAAATTTCAAGTTAATTTTTTTGAAAACAAGTTATCCAAAATTATGTTAGAGGATTTTTAGTGAAAGAGAATTCAAATACCTAAGGATCACGCTACAAAGCTAAACAATCCTTCAACCAAGAGATCACAAGAAGAAGAATGAAGAGAAAACATACTTTATTGCTTGATAAAATTATCTATACAAGAACTTAACCTATAAGAATAATAGAATTTTCTAGAGGTAGCTAGAAGATAAGACCAATGACTCAACAAATAAGGATAAGACTGACAACGCAATTGATAAGATCGCTACATAAGCTTATGCGTTTCAAGACTTTTTTATTGGAACTTTAACACCCTCCATAAGCAAAATGTAGGGAGGGAAAATAAAGAAAAAGGAACAAAAAGAATGGGTCTTGGAAACTAGGCCTTTTTAGGTACCCATGTACAACTATACATAAGAGAGAAAGAAAGAAAGAAAAGAAAATGAAGAGATGAAGGAATGAGGGCTCAAGAGGATCTTCCAATGACAACTTCCTTCACTCCAAGCATGTGTTGTAACTGAAGAAACCCTTGTGATGCCATGGAATTTGTAAAACTATTTTTTTATTTGTTCTTCAGTAGGTACATATTCCAAGCTAAGAATTCCATCTTGAATAAGTTAGTGAATGAAGCGCATATGGATCTCAATGTGTATTGTGCATTGATGCACCACAGGATTTCTAGAAATTTGTATCACACTATGATTATCACACCACAGAAGAGTAGGTTGGTCTTGTTGAGTTCCAAACTCAAGCAATAATGGTCATAGCCAAATAAACTATTGACTTGCGAGAACTACAACTCGATACTCAACTTCTATTGTAGATAATGCAAATGTTGATTATTTCTTGAAAGCCAGGCAATAGGAGCAGATCCAAGACAAAAAAAAAAATCCAAAGGTGGAATTTTTATCGTCTGTTGATCCAACCCAGTCAAAAACAGTAAAACCTAGAAGATCAGGAGAACTAATAGTGTATTAAATGCCAAAATTGGAAGTTCCTTGAATATATCTAAGAATATGTTTCGTTGCTTTCCAATGATTGTAATTAGCATCCTAAGGGAATCTACAAACTAGCCCAAGTGCATAAGAAATGTTAGGACAGGTGTGTGTCAAATAAAGTAGACCACCAACAAGTTGTCGATACATTGTAGGATCCACCAAGGGAATAGTGAAACTGGCAGTAAGAGTAACAACAGATTGAAAAGGAGTAGGTGTAGGCTTACAATTAGCCATGCCAAAATGATAAAGTAAATCAAGGGCATAGTTTTTCTAGAATATGGTGATTCCTTTTGAAGATTGGTGAACTTGGAAGACAAGAAAGAAATGTAGAAGGCTAAGATATGTCATAGAAAAATGTTCCATCAATGCTTCCTTAAGATTCATAATCATAGATGGAGAACTCCTTGCGAGGATCCAATCATCCAGATACAGAATTAGGATCAATAAGTCAGAGCCCTATTTCTTAATGTAGACTATCGAACCAGAGTGACAAAGATTGACCCTTAAGAAAGCATAAATGTATCCATCTTATCATACCAAGATCTAGGAGCTTGTTTGAGGCCACATAAGGATCGTTGAAACCTATAGACAAGTGAAGGATCCTACACAAAACTTAGGAGGTTTCTCCCTATAAATCTCCTAATGTAGATCAACATGTAGAAATGCGCTCTTTACATGCATCTGGTAAACTGCCTAGCTTTGGGAGGTTGTGAGAGAAAGCACAAGACGAATAGAATCCGTCTCGGAGACATGGGAAAAAGTCTCAGAATAGTCAATTCCTTCAACCTGTGAAAATCCCTTACCCACAAGACGTGCCTTATATTTGTCTACAAATCCATCTATTACATATTTGGTTCTATAGACCCTGATGCAGGAGCATGAGGCTTGAAGACAAAAGGTTTCGAATTTTATTCCAAAAATGAAAAAAATGTTTACAAGCAAAGGAGTGGGATCCTTTAATTGTTACTTTACAAAGCTTTCTAATTAGGATTTGAGCTAGAATTCATGGATTTGAGTTATCTTGTAATTAATTCAAGTAGTTAGGCTTAGTTAAGATTCTCGAGGAGAATATCATGCACATTAGATAGGATTAGGTAGTTTTGATCCATTGATTTAGGATATGGTTGTTGTATGTACAAGTATTTATGAAAGTTCTAAATTAATGTAAAGGGATTTGGTTGTGGAGGATTAGATTGTAAAATTTTAACTCTCTGTCTCTATGTATTCTGTGCATGAATGGTCAATCCCGGAGGTTTTAATTTCCTTCAAAATAATTATGAGTTCTGTTGATTTCCAGTTTGGGCCCTTTAGAACTAAATTCTGTATAATCTTGTGTTATTGCATTTACATCTTCACTCACTATGTATTAAATAGTCTGAATATGTTTTAAGAAATATAACTTATAGACATGCTAAACTTGGCATAAGTGCAAACCCTTGGCGGAATGAAGAAAACCCTGACAAAATTTGTGAGAACCCTAGGAGAAGATCTGAACCGTCCAATCTGAACGGTGATCGTGTGCTAACAAGCACGGATGTTAATTCCAAAAATGGACATGATAAATTATAAAATTGAGTTAAGAGCTCAGTTAATTGTGATCGTCTGCTTGAAGGAGTCAGATCCAGTGATGATTGTGTCGAAAAATGCACGAGAGTTAATATAAATTTTGAACGCGATATTTTATCGATTATGGTTTAATCCAATTGATTTCTGGATCAGTCACAACCATGAATTAAGCAGGGATGAGATCCGACGGATATCACTATGAAATATGCATGTGGGTTAACTAAATTTCGAACCCGAGAAGGCTATGAACTACAGTTGTATTTCCTTTCTTTCCATGGAAAAGGTGAAGGTTTTCCATATATCGGGTAAATTAACTAGTTCTGCTATTTTAGCAGAATAGATAAAACTCGAGGTTGATGACTGATTCTCCAAAGGAAACTCGAGAAGAAGTTCCACCCGATATTGAGGAGATCATTTGTGGTTTTGAACAATTATCCTTAACAACCAGCCCACCATTAGTGGTATCAAAGCAACCTACTAACACTAAGAAGGATCTCAAAGATCAAAAAGAGAAATCCAACATGGCTTTCAGAGTTGGAGGAAGACATGGTGCTGGTTGAAGAAGAGGAAGACCAGTTGCAAATGTTGAAGTGTTAGAAGCTATGCAACAGATGCAAGCTAGATTAGAAGCAGTGGAAATGTGAAATCAAGAGATCTAGGTGATGGAGATGTCAGTGAGCCTGAAATGATATTCTTTAAATCAATGTTGGGATCCACCTCTAAAGCCAGACTTGAGGGTACAATTTATACAGGAGGTTTAAACCCTGAAGAGTTGATAGACTGGATTAATGACATGGATAAATTCTTTGATTATGAATAAATGGAAGAAGGAAAAAGAGTGAAATTTTCTGTCACAAAATTGAAAGGACATGCATCACTTTGGTGGGATAGAGTGTAGGTAGAAAGAAAAATACTTGGTAAGCAGCCAATTAAAAATTGGAATAGGATGTTGGCAAAGTTGAGAGGTAAGTCTTTTCCAAATGATTATCAACTTTCATTATATAGACAAATGCAGAATCTTAGACAAAGGTCTTTGACAGTGAAAGAATACACAGAGGAATTTTACAAAGTGAGCATAAGAGCTGGACAAATTCAAGATACAATGAGAAGGTTGCAAGATATATAAATGGTCTCAGAATGGAGATCCAAGATGAGATAAGTGTGTTGTTCCCTAAAACAATAGAAGAGGCTTATCAGATGGTATTGAAGGCTGAAGAAAAACTCATGAGGAAGCAATCTACCAGAATTAGAGGTACTTTTCGAGGAAGAGGAAATCAAGGTGGTAGAGGAAGATCTACAGCACCTAGAGATGGAACTAGTAGCAGCTCGATTCAGCACACACCCACAGAAGGTGAAGCAAGTGGTAGAAGGAGTTTTTCAAAGGAAGAGGAGGAAGAGACAGAGGAAGAGAAATCAGATGTTACATATGTAACAAGCTGGGAAACAGAGCCTATGAGTACCTAGAAAACATAGGAACAAATCAAAGAAATGTAATTGTTGCTTAGACCAAAGAGGAAGCAACAAAGGTGCCAGAAGAAGAAAATGTACCAGAGAAAGGGGAACCTTTGGTAGTTAACAAAGTTTTGTTAAAGCCAACAAAGGAAGTTGTTAAACCAGCACAGAGAAAGACTTTGTTCAGGACTATGTGCAAGGTTCAAGGAAAATGTTGTCAAATGGTAATTGATAGCGGTAGCACCGATAATTTGGTCTCTACATAAGTGGTGGAAAAGTTGAAATTAAAGACAAAGAAACATCCAACACCTTACAAGGTTGCATGGCTTCAAAAAGGACATCAATTGTTAGTGAATGAACAGTGTGAATTGGAGTTGCATTTGGGCAGATACAAAGACAAAATTTTGTGTGATGTGATGCCTATGGATGTGTGTCACATATTGTTGGGAAGACCTTGGAAGCATGACATAGGATCTATGCATGATGGGAAAAAGAACACATACAAACTTGGTAAAGATGGTATTAATCATACATTCTTGCCTATGGAAAAAGAGGATGCATCAAGAAAATATGATCCAAAGATTCTATTGCTGAGTGGAAAAGAATACTTGTAGCTGATTGAAGAGGATGAGGTAAATTTTGCATTGATTTGCAAACCCAAGGTAATAATTACTTCCACTAAAATTTCTTATTTGTCAATTAAAATTCAAGAGATGCTAGAGAATTATTGTGATATCATTGTAGATTATTTGCCTAATGAGTTACCACCAATTATAAAAATCAGTCATCATATAGATTTGATTCCAGGGGAAAATCTACCAAATAAAGCAGCTTATAGGATGACTACCACAAAAAATGAAGAAATCAGAAAACAGGTTCAGGAATTGTTAGATAAATGACTGGTTAGAGAGAGTTTGAGTCCTTGTGCAGTGCCAACAGTGTTGAGTCCAAAGAAAGATGGAGGCCGGATAATGTGCACTGATTCAAGAGCAATCAACAGAATAACAATTAGGTACAGATTTCCTTTCCCTAGAATTGAAGATTTGATGGATTATTTAAGTGGAGCAAGATATTTTACAAAGTTGGATTTAAAAAGTGGTTATCATCAAATAAGGATCAGAGAAGGAGATGAATGGAAAACTGATTTTAAAATAAATGGAGGACTGTATGAATGGATGGTGATGCCTTTTGGGTTATCAAATTCTCCTAGTACATTTATGAGGCTAATGAATAAGGTCTTGAAAGAATTTATTGGTAAATTTGTAATAGTATATCTAGATGGTATATTAGTTTACAATAGATCTAAAGAGGAACATATGAGACATCTGAATTATGTCTTATAGAAGCTGCAACAAGAAAAGTTACTGCTAAATTTAAATAAATGTTCATTCATGAAGGAAGAGTTGGTATATTTGGGCTTTGTTGTCTCTACTTATGGATCCAAAGAAGATAAAGGCAATCATAGAGTGGCCTTCACCAAAAAGTATTTTTGAGGTAAGAAGTTTACATGGTCCTGCTAGTTTTTATAGAAAAATCATAAGGAATTTTAGTAAGATCAAAGATTCTATTATTGATACTATAAAGAGGGATAAACAAGCATTTAAACGGATTATTTAAGCAGAAAAGAACTTTCAGCTATTGAAAAGAAAGATCACTGACAAACCTATTTTAATTTTCCCTAATTTTAATAAACCTTTTCAAGTGAAATGTGATGCTAGTGGCGAAGCTATTGGTGGTGTTTTAAGTCGGGAGGGCTGACCTATAGCTTATTTCAGTGAAAAACTGAATGAATCAAAGAAGATATATTCCTCTTATGATAAGGAATTTTATGCAGTTGTACAGTCATTAAAGAAGTGGAGACATTACTTGATGTCTAAGGAGTTTATACTTTATTCATACAATCATGTATTGCAGTACATTATGCAACAGCCAAAGCTTAGTCAGAAACACACAAAATGGGTAGAATATCTTCAAAGCTTTAATTTTGTATTGAAGCATATAAATGGCCAATCAAACAAGGTAGGAGATGCCTTAAGCAGAAAAAGTATCTTAGTTCAAGAAAGTCAAATTCAAGTGTTGAGTTTTGATTTTCTTAAGGAATTATATGAGAAAGATTTAGATTTTAAAGAGGCATTTGACGCTGGTAAAAATCTTGTTTTGTTAGACAGAAGTAAGTGGTTGGATTTTTTCTTGCAATAAGAGTTGTTGTTTAAAAGAAATCAATTGTGCATACCAAATTGTTCTATGTGAGAAAATTTAATCAAGGAGAAACATAGTGGTGGACTTGGAGGACATTTTGGTGAAAACATGACTTATGAGCAGTTGAACTAGTTTTATTTCTGGCCAAAGATGACATATGAAGTGGAGAAGTATGTCAGAAATTGTAAAATCTATTAGTATGCAAAGGGAAGGAGCCAAAGCATAGGTTTCTATGTTCCATTACCTATTCCAGATAGACATTGGGATATGGTAAGTATGGACTTTTTTTTGGGTTTACCAAAAACTCAAAGAGGAAATGATTCAATTTATGTTGTTGTTGACAGATTTTCTGAGATGGTACATTTTATTCCATGTTATAAATCCAATAATGCTACTCACATTGCTAATCTATTTTTTAAGGATATTGTAAGGTTGCATGGGTTACCTAAAAGTATTGTTTCAAACAGAGGCACCAGATTTGTTGGTCATTTCTGGAGGACCTTGTGGAAGAAGCTTGGTATGAAACTGAGTTTCAGTTCATCTTATCATCCTCACACTGATGGACATATTGAAGTTGTAAACATAAGCTTGGGTAATATTTTGAGAAGTCTTACAGATGAATGTCCAACACAGTGGGATCAAATTTTGGCACAAGCTGAATATGCTTATAACGATTCTCCTAACATGAGTACAGGGTAGAGCCCATTCCATATAGTTTATGGAATGCACCCAAGAGGAGTGTCTGAATTGAGAAACTTGGGAAAAGCTTAAAAGAGAAGTGCTAAAGGAGAAGATTTTGCTTCAGAAATTCAAGCAATACACGAACAGGTAAAACAACAGTTACAGGATAGCAACATAAAGTACAAGAGCGGAGCATATTTGAAGAAGATAGAAGTTAATTTTGATGTTGGAGATTTGGTTTTAGCACACCCGAGGAAGGAAAGATTTCCAAAAAGGGAGTATACAAGTTAAAATTTAATAAAATTGGACCATGCAGAGTCTTGAGGAAATTTTTTGCAAATGCATATGAAATTGAATTACCCCCTAATATTGGAATATCTCCAATTTTCAATGTTGTTGATTTGTACAGGTATGAAAGTGGAAATGCTGAGGATACAACAGAAGATAAGGAAGAACAAGAGGTTGATTGGATAAAATAGCTACCAACATCAAAGGCATTGCAGCCAAAACATATTTTAGACAAGAGGGTGTTTAAAAGGACAAGGGGACAAGAGTATTTTCAATATTTGGTCAAGTGGAAGGATCAACCAATTGCTGACGCTACCTAGATGACATATGCCATGCTACAGAAGTTGGTAAGTTTTGTAGAAGAGCTCATGGACAGGAGCCTATGAAGAATTTTGTCCTCAAGAGTCTGATGCAGGAGCATAAGAGTTGAAGACAAAAGGCTTCGAATTTTATTCCAAAAATACAAAAATAGTTTACAAGCAAAGGAGTGGGATCCTTTAGCTTTCACTTTACAAAGCTTTCTAGATAGGATTTGAGCTAGAATTCAAGGATTTGGATTATCTTGTAATTAATTCAAGTATTTAGGCTTAGTTGAGATTCTCAAGGAGAATATCATGTAGATTAGATAGGATTAGGCAGTTTCAATCCATTGATTTAGGATCTGGTTGTTGTATGTATAGGTATTTATGTAAGTTTTGAATTAACGTAAAGGGATTTGGCTATGGAGGAGTAGACTGTAAAATTTGAAATCTCTCTATCTCTATGTATTCCATGCATGAATTGTCAATCTCGGAGGTTTTAATTTCCTTCGAACTAATTCTGAGTTCTGTTGATTTCCAGTTTGGGCCCTTTAGAACTAGATTCTATATAATGTTTTGTTATCGCATTTAAATCTTCACTCACTGTGTATTAAATAGTTTGGATATGTTTTAAGAAATAGAACTTATAGACAGGATAAACTTGGCAAAATTCTAAATTCTTGGCGGAACAAAGAAAACCCTGACAAAATTTGTGAGAAACCTAGGAGAAGATATGAACCATCCAATCGAAACGCAACAGATCTAACGGTGATCATGTGCTAACAAGCGCGGACGTTAATTCCAAAAACAGATGCGATAATTTATAAAACTGAGTTAATAGCTCAGTTAATTGTGACCGTCTGCTTGAAGGAGTCAGATCTGATGGTGATCGCGTCGAAAAATGCACGGGAGTTAATATAAATTTCAAACATGATATTTTATCGACTGTGGTTTAATCCAGTTGAATTATGGATCAATCACAACCATTCATTAAGAAGGGAAGAGATCCGACGGATATCGCTCCGTAATATGCATGTGGGTTAACTAAATTTCGGACCTGATAAGGCTATGAACTATAGTTGTATTTCCTTTTGGTCACTTGGAAAAGGTGAAGGTTTGCCATATATCAGGTAAATTAACCAGTTCTGCTATTTTAGCAGAATAGATAAAACTGGAGGTTGATGATTGATTCTCCAAAGGAAACCCGAGAAGAATTTTCATCTGAACTTGAGGAGATTGTTTCTGGTTTTGAACAATTATCCTTAACACCTGCAATAAGCCCACCAGACCCACTCTCAATGAACCAAGTTGCATCACTTTGGAAGAGGAACAAGATCCCCAGTATGATTCTTCAATAAATAAGAATAACCTTATGTCATGGTAGCTTCCCACTCAAGTTTTCCAACAACATCATAAAATTGTTGTGGATCCTCTGAAATGGCATGACTCAAAAGAGAGATTCCTCTACATTGTGGTTGATTTGTGGCTAGATAACTAAAATCAGTTGCATCATAGCCAAATCTATCAATATGCTTTCTTTTTTGAAGATTCCTCCTCAAGGATTTATCTGAAACGAGATGCTCTTATACAAGTTATGTTTGTGTTGATGGTAGATTTTCTTTTGGCTGAGGAACTTCAATAGAAATTTCTTGTTCTTCCATATCTACAAAACCATCAAAATGATTAGAGCCTTAATCAATAATTAAGGATGAGGTAGTAGGGGAAGATGATGATCTTGGATTACTCTTTTCATCAAAATGAACATCTGAAACAAAAATTCCTTAGAGGTAGGATCAAAGAGTCAATTAGTTTTCATGTCCTCACAATAACCAACAAATATCAATTAATGACTTTATTCTCCATGGCTTTGTGTTTCTTATCTAGAATTGGCACCCAAGCAAGACTTCCAAATACTAGGAACTAATATACATCACTCTTCTCATGTGTCCAAGCTTCCATCGAAGTCATATTTTGAACTTCCTTATGAGGCATCATGTTCTAAATGTAATTAGCATAATTAATTGCTTCCGCCGAAAAGGTAGGTGAAAATTCATGGATTGAATCATGTAATTAGCCATCTTCTTAAGTGTTCTATTCTTCCTTTCAATTACACCATTTTGTCAAGGGGTGTAGGGAACGGAATGTTGATGAAGAATGCAATGTTCTTTACAAAAATTTTGAAATGTGTTGTTGCCATATTCCCCCCCCCCCCCATTATCTGTGCATAGCTTTTTAATGGAGCATGAATATTGTTTCTCAAAAAAAGACTTAAGTGTATTGAAGGTTGCAAAGATTTCACTCTTGTCCTTGAGAAAATATACCAAAGAGTACCATGAAAAATCATCTATAAAGGTTAATGCATATTTAGCCCCTGAAAAAGAAGGAGTTGAAACTTTCAATAAATCATTATGCACCAACTCGAGAGGTTCTTTGGCCCTTGATGATTTCATTTAGGAAAGGGATCTTGGTGTTGTTTTCCAAGAGCACAACCTATACACACTCCATCAATACATCAAACCTTTGGAAGACCTAAAACCAAATTTTGGGTGTACGTCTGCTACACATATCTGTAATTTAGATGCCCAAATATTTCATGTCAAAGCTTACTCAATGAATCAGATTGAGCTATAAAATAAGAAGCATAGGAAGGTTGGAAGCAGAAAAACTTATATAATATGGAGGCATGATCATCTTGTCCAATAGAAACAACAACTATAGGATCATGTAATTCCCTAATAACTATCTAATTTGGAGAATTAACTCTATTATTTTCCCATCACTAGAATGAAAGATATGATAAATGGACAATAAATATGTATAAATTTAGGGACCAGGAGCACATTGTTAATGCACCCACTTGTCATATGTACAATGCCTAAGCCCAAAATTTCAAGTTGCATAGTGTCGCTAACTACAATTTGTGAAATGTTGCTATGAGATGTAGAAGGAAGAAAATATTAACAAGGAGTCATATGATGTGGTGCCCCTAGATCAAGTATCCAATTATATGTACATTTACGCATGGATTAGGCTTATAAAGCATGCCCTTTTCTTATTAAAATATTGTGCTTCTTCATGGCCTTCTTCAATATGCTTCTGTTTGCCACAAAAGTACAAGATTCATTTGTTTTGGTCTTCTTCTTCTCCTATTTTTTGTTTGTCTTTGAGGTTGATCTTTCATTCTTAGAAAATGGAGGAGAAGACTTAGTATTTTGCTTAGGCTTGAAGGGAGACTCATGGGCTTGTGCATAATTTTTCTTTTGTTGAGACTGGGGTTTATGCTATCCTTTAGATTTGTGAGCCACCAAATCTTGATTTGAGGAGCTAGAGAGAACGTTTAGTTGATTGAGCTTAGATTGTTCTTGTTTGAGACGATCACAAAATATCTCAAAGATGGGAATTTGAAATTTGTCACCAAGGTCATCCCTTGTTGTATAGAAGGTAGATGTAAAAACCTAAAAATGACCCTTTAATTTTGACAAGATCAAAGAAATGCATTCAACGTCCCTTTTCTCCTTGCCACATGCTTTTAATTGAGACAACAAAGACATAAATTGAGCAAGATACTCCTCAATAGAGGCATGCTCATCAGGCATTAGGGTTGATAACTTAGTTTCTAAGTCTAAAACATGGAACTCATTGACAGCTCCAAACATAGAGGCTTGTTTATCCCAACTTTCTTTGGGAGTGTTACATTCTTCAAGATGAAATGATAGATTGTCTAAAACATGCAACCCAATCAGCCCCATTACTTTATTTAGTTTATTCTTTTCTAAAATTCGATTGGTTTTCACTTAATGTTTACCATAACCCCTTAGATTTTCATTGTTGTTGCATTTTTCTTTTCCAAGTATGATAATTGCATTTAGTACGTAACTTTATTATCCTTAACTCCGTCATAATATCAAAACCCCAATTTCACAAAAAATACAATACCAATTCTCATTTTAACCCTAAAAAAAAAATACTCCAAAATTTTCGTCTGAGAAACCATCTTATTAAATTATAATATGAAAAAACACTTTTTATAAAGTTCCTTTCTCCCTTTTAATATGCCTTCCTCCTCTTTGAAATCCAACAAAAAATTCATAAATTCCTTTCCCCATTTTTTAATATGTTTTCTTCTATTAAAAAAAACCATCTGGGCAAATTAAAAGAATGAGGCAAATTAAAATGGTAAACTTTGTCAGAACCGCACATCCCCCACCCCCCCACTTCCCCCACCAATGTTGGCCAAATATTAATTGTAAGCAATGCACCATAAAGGATTTGATGTCCTTGATACCCCAATCGCCAAAATCAAGTAGCCTGCATATATTAGCTAGAGAAGTTAAGTGAAACTTAGTCTTTTCCCCTATGCCAAACCAAATAAACTCCACTATGACTGCATTGCTTTTGTGGATAATTGCCATTGGAAGATGAAATATGTGCATCCAGTAGACGGATATTCCCTAAAGCACAACCTTTGCCAAAATCATCCTACCACCCAAGGATAGCCACTTATGCTCCCAATGAGATAACTTCCTCTTGAATTTTTCAAGTATCCAATCCCATTCTTGCCTCCTATAATTGCATGGCTTCAAGTGGAAGCCCAAGTATTTGAAACCATCCACCATGGGAATATCTCAGCTCATATTCCTTGGAGGACTGCATTAGGGTTGGTGCCCCTATTATGAGAAGGGCATCCTTCATTTGGCATGGTTTAATGCAAGCTCATTTGTGGTTGTGCAACAATCTTCGCTAGGTTGTGGGGTGGTGCAACAACATTTTGGTTGGTATTGACGCCATGGTGGGCATGGAGGGTTTTCATACCCTATCTGTGCCAATTATCCTCCACCTACACAATTGGGGTCTTCAACACTTGCCACAAATTGGACTGGTTCATCATGTGGGATTTCCTTCCACCCATTGGCATAGGGCTCACAAGTTGGTGTTGCGTCCATACCTTCATTTAGAATGGGAGACCTTCCGTTCCCATCTTACTTAAGTTGGTGTTGTTCTAATTGAGAATGTTGATAGATTGACTTGGGGTGGGACTTCTCAACATGATGCATGTCAACAAAGGATGTTTATTTACATATCTTAACTCGTCCCCAGCCTGATCCCGTCACTAGATGGCTGGCTCAGATATGGAAGTGGAAACTCAAATGTTTCACTTGGTTTGTTGTACATAACCACATATTGGTTTGGGACAACTTTCTCAAGAGAGGTTTCATGGGTCCTAGTTGTTATTGTCTCTGCAAATCAAACTCTGAGGACAGATCCCATTGATTTCTTCATTGTCCCTTTACCATTGTTTTCTGGGCGGATGTCTCCTTTTCTCTACATTTCAACTGTGTTGTGAATCACACCTCCATTTTTTCTTGCCTTTGTAGCTGGTCCACTTGCCACCCTGATTTTCGAGCCGTTCCACTTTATGTTCTCTGGGGGTTATGGCACTGCCAGAATGGCTACATCTTTGACAATGATGTCCCTGATCTACGTGCTATTGCCCTCAAAATTGTCGCATACTTCTTAGAGATTGGTCCCATTAAACTTCAGAATCATAGACATGTTTGTTCCTATACAAAATTCGGTCAAGCCTTCCCCATTGGTTCCTTCAATGGGGCATTGGTGGATAGACCTTGTTGTTGTGGTGCAATCATATCCATTTCATCCACTTGGAACTATAACTTTTATTGGTCTACAAGTTTGGGCACTAACATGAAGGTTGAAGTACTAGCCTTATGGGGTACTCTTAGATGTATTATGTGGCCTGTGTTGGAGGAAATCTTAGTCACTAGAGATTCAAATGAAACTCTCCACTGGGCCGTAAGGAAATCCTCTTTGGTTGTCTCATCTCTCTGCCACTTGTTGGATCATATCTCCTCTACACGAACATGTTTTTTCTCCATCTCCTTCCGCCATATTTACAGGGAGCAGAATTTTCAAGCAGATCATCTCTCTCATCGTCGCTTAGTTGCCTAGCTTGGATTAATCAACTTTGAATACTTGCTTAGGATTCTATAGTTGGCTCTGATGCCTTCCCTTATGCTTGAGGTTCTTTTTTATTTATGGAAAATGTTTATGGTCCTTTTCCTTCTTAACATTGGTAATTTCGGGATATAATGGTTGCTCCCTTCCAAATGCTCTGTTTTTTCTGCGACAAAATGTCTAATTTTCAATCACTACCTATCTTGTTATTTACAGATATTATAGTGTATTTGTAACTAATTATATTAATATATGAATTGTTGTTTTTTCTTCTAGAATTTTTTTTTTTTAGATTTATGTGGCCCCTTGGGAACTTACGGTACACTATTAAATTAGGCCTGCAACCTCAGATCTCTTCTTCGACTGCTTCAAGTGGCTGGTTTGTTCAACAAATATGCATGCACTGTGATAACAATGCACAACGACCCTGACTACTTGAATTGAGTACTCCGAAAAATCAATTGTCACACTTCTCAAATAGTAGAGTATTCAACAAATGTCTACCATGGACATCAACCCATAAGAGAGTGAATAATCTCACTCTGAATGGATGATCTCTAACACTGCCAATTGGAAGAGACAATCACAAAAAATCATTGCTTGGCTGTGTGCGTCTCTCGGAGCCAAAGAATAGCTACAACTATCACTTGTCATTCCCAAATCCCTAGGCAAAATTACAGAGTGCTTTCGAACAACTGAAAAAAATTCTCGATGTTGACTGACTAGTTAATTACAGAGTGGCACCTCTAATGTGGTTATTGTCAGATCTGAAGAGGCGGTTGGATGAGAGATTCGAAAACTCTCTTGTTGTTTGTCACATAGATGTAAATACTTTGTTGATCTTCCACTGCACAGGAAAATGTAAGCTGAAGTCAGCAGCTTTAAATGCCCGCCGTGAGCCTACGGACCTAAGCATAGAGCCACGACAATTTTAAGCCCTTGAAAGAGAGAGTGCAAGGATCCCTGGGTTATGTGTGGCAAATACTTGCGCAACTGTAAGATTAGAATGGGAACTATCTGTTGGAAAAGCGGAGTAGACAAAGCATACATAATTCACACATAAAACACAAGTTGTTGCTCTTCTATTTATCACACAAAACATGATGCTTACAATGAACCCGGTGAAGGGTATTTAACCCTTTCCAACTAGCGACTTGCCTAAAATATCTTGACATGCACACACACTTATTTGAGTTAACTCGCACTATAAATATGGACTTCACTTAACTCTTCATGCATCACTCGACTTGACTCAACGATGAATGCTCAATCACTTAGTTAACTGACTCTCTATGTTTAATCAACTCCACATGTAGGAGTAATTACAATTTCTAACACTCCCCCTTAATTATGATCGTATGACTCAACATAACTCAAACATCACTCAAACATGCCTATTGGTCTATGTCTCAACTAGGCTTACAATGACTCAAGAATTTTACAATTTTGCATTTTCTTTCTCTCTGCTTCCAGATTCTATATCCTCAAAATTGCTTCACTCTCTGTTGAACTTTCTTGTTGTAGGATTTATTAACTTGTTGCTGCTGCGCAATTTTTCTTTGACTTGTTTTGAACTTGCTTTGAAAAAAAATTAGATCATGTATTCTACACCTGCCTCTTCAAATATTCGTTCAACCATGGATTGCTGCCATAACATTACATCTTCAAACTATCTTATTTCGTCCGCTTCTTGCACTTCATATTCCTGATTTTCTTTCTGCCATATTTCTTGACTCCATTGCTGAAAAATGGTTTCAATGCATTCATATTTGTCTTCAAAAACATCCATATCATTATTTTCACTTACATCTTCAAGTACTACAACTTTTTTCCTGTAATTTGCACACTCAAGATTAATATCCACCATTTCATTCAATTATTTTATTCCAGTTGTTGCTTTAAGACACATCAATTTGTTCTATTGGTTCCTCAATCCATTCTTCAATGAGCTTCAAATTTGCATCAAATTTATTAACAACATTTCTTTCAACTTCTACACCCACACTATTTTGAACACCTGCATACTAAAAAACAATGTTAAAAACATCTTTAATATGACTCTCTTCAGTGAGAGATTCCTGCTCTACATCTTCCTTCTTTTCAATTGCATGGAGGTTGTCTTTCACTGTTATGTTGTTAGTGGATATTCTCATAAAAAAATCTTCAATCACTTTATCCTATTCTTGATCATCAACTTCTACTAGATGACATACTGCTTCTTGAGCAGTTCCCACTGCTTCATATCTTACAGCTAAGTGGCAAATTCAACCTTCAATGTTTCATCAAACATTGCATTTACCATATTGTCACAACCAATCCTTGTTTCAAAAAAGAAACCACACATATCGTCAACATAATTTTCATCCACACTATGGTGGGATATCCGAGCATGCATGTGCTCATTGTCAATTTCAACTTCACCAAATCCATCAGTTGCAGATGGATTCACCAATTTACGTATCACTTTGTAGTCATCATCCACATGTGTCTCATCACAGTGGGATTCACAATCATCTACATCATCCACGTTAGAGTGGATTCCTTGAGCATTTATTTTCTCTTGCTCTGCTTCACATACAGAGGCTTCATCTTCTCTCTTTGCATCTTTGTTGCATCTTCTTCATCCATATGCATGCTTGCAAAATGGGTTTAAATTTTATGGTCTTGACAACCATCATCCACTTTTGAGTGGGATCTCCAACCTTTGTTTTCCTCTCAGAGTCTTGCTCATATACTCTCAGATCTGTGGCTGACTTCTTTGCTTGTGACATAACCTGCTCCTGCATGTCACTCTCCTTTGTGCCAAACTCTGCTTCCAAGATCTTCCATGCTTCCTTAGAAGTTGTAGCTTTTGCTACCTTGCACAAACACTTCTCATCCAATGTATTTTTCATAAAATTCAATGTTAGAACATCACATACTGCATCAATTGGGTTCTTAGATTCATACTGAATTAACTCTTTATCTCTAAGAAAAGTTAGCATATTGATAACCCAATGATCAAAATATTCACCTGTAAACATAGGAGGTGGTAGTAGATCAAAGCTACACCAATCACCCTTGATTTCTTATTTTTGTTTTGCTAGACTTCTCAGTTCCTTGGTTGTGGCTTGAACCTCTCTAACCATGGCAACAATCTCTGCCTCTTCTTTTCAATTCCTTTTCTTAGTCTTATTAAGTCGTGCTTTGTGACCCATGACTGCTATCATTCCTTTTATTATGACTATTTTGCTGATTACATGAGGCTATATTCCATATTTCCCCCCAAAAAAATATGATTTTCAAGATGTGCCCTTGTAAGGCACAATCCTCACCCAAAAAACTGTCATGCTTGACAAAAAAACCAAATAATTTTGTGGATGGGTAGACTTTACAAACCCCTAAATTCTTTTGCGAATAAAACCTTAATAAACCCTTTCATAAAATCCCTTGATTATTTTTTATATATTAAAAAAAATATCTTTATATACAAATAATAAAAACCTTTATAATATGCCCTTCATGAATTCAAAACACACTTTATTAACCGCGGTGTAAAGTTCTTTTAACAAAACCATTTCAACCACTTTAATACCATATGATATAACAAATATGTCACTTATATATTGAAGAAGTATTTTAATATGGGGCAAAAGTTACCCACGACTTTGATACCTTTTAAGCTTTTACTTACCGTGACTTTTACATTCCAAGCTCACGACGATTTCGAAACCCTCAACGAGAACTGGTTATTTATGGACTGCTCGCTACAATGGAGGTTACGGTCGTCTCACAACTTGACTTTGAATCTTTTATTGAAAAAAATCCAATTCACTCTAATGCGACCTTGTCTGATGATCCGATGAAATAGAAGGTGTTGTACCTATAGATAATAATGGTCAACTATTATGCCAAAGCATATAAGATAAATGTTTTGGGGGTTTTTGTTTTGATTTGGGAGACTAATGAATAAAACAAATATAGAACTGAGATACCTATCCCTTTGAATAATATGAATATCTCAGCAAAGGGCTGCTATAAAATTTCACACAGTGATAAAGCTTGAATAGTGGTGAGTAGAAAACAAAAAATAATATGATTATCATAATTCTCAAATAGATAATTACATAATGACAAGTGTGAAAACCTTTGACCGATGTTGAGAAGGTTCAAGAGAATATGCTTATGCTTACAACAAGATGTTGATGATTTATTGATTTAGAGGGAATTAATTAAATAGACAATTCATTAATCCATTCTCTTTAATGATTATCACTTCAGAAATCTTATAGGAATAGATTGAGACACAATTATTCCTACCTAGTTATCTTTGTAAAGTCATAAGAATATGAAGAAAAACATAATGAGTAATACAAGAAACACAAACTACGCAAAACAGAATTCAGAATCATTTGCTTTTTAATGAGGTTACAGAAAAGTCAAGTACATAAAATATCTAGAAATGCTTCATCAAGGGTGCAACCCCTGATAACTCATGAAGAGAGTTATTTATACAACAATAGGACAAAAAATATCCTAAATTGCTTTTAAAAATAGATTATTTGCACAATCAAAAATAAAATTATCTAATGATCTGGCACTGCTTTGGTGCTGTGCTATTTGATCACATATCACTGAAAAAGTTGAAAGGGGGTTGAAGCTAGCTGACTGTTCCTTCGAAAACTGAATTCTATTCAATTGTCCTTAATTAAGTAAATCTGTTAATTCTTCCTAGCATTTCTTATCTAGGATAGAAATGCTTGTTATCCTTTGTAGATTTCATCCATCTCAGTGTATTTAGTAAAAGTGGGTTTTACCCAAAATATATGCTTGATTTCATCCGGGATGAAGAAAGAATCCCTGAGTGTTTTTTAATCATGAGATCTTTTGTTGTTTGTCATGCCAGGTAGTAACTAAAATAGGCAGTAAAACTGATTCATTTTATTTCATTAGGTAGGCTATTGTTATATACAAAAGGGTGTGACTGCTAAATTCATCTTCTGATGACTGTTGACATTCCTAATTTAACTATTTACATAAATTCACCCAACCATGAGGTTTAGGTGTCAACATTCCCCCCCTTAATCTGAAGGGATGTTGGTGAGTCCAAGCATCATTCTGAATCTTTCAAGTTTTTCTCTTCCAAGCGCTTTGGTGAAGATGTCTGCAATTTGCTCATTTGTGGAACAATGATAGAGATGGATTGTTTTGGCCTCAACATGATGTCGGACCAGATGATATTTAGTATTGATGTGCTTTATTCGATCATGGAACTTTGGGTTCTTGACCAACTTTATTGCAGAGGTGTTGTCAATCATGAGTGGAGTTGATTGTACTTGTTTTACCTGCAAATCTTCAAGAATTTTCCTGAGCCACACAATTTCTTTCGTTGCTTCAGCTGCTTCCACGTATTCTGCTTCTGTTGTGGAATCTGCTGGAACTGATTGTTTGCGTGATCTCCAAGAGACAGCTCCTGATCCAAGACTCATAGCATATCCTGAAGTAGATACTCCAGTTTCTTTGTCTCCATCGAAGTCTGAATCAGAGTATCCAATCAAGCTGAAGTCGTCTACCTGTGTATACTTGATTCCAAGGTCTTGAGTTCCCTTCAAGTACCTTAGAACTCTTTTTGCAGCAGACCAATGTCCCTCACAAGGCCTTTGCATAAACCTGGAGAGGATTCCAACAGCAAATGAGATGTCTGGTCTGGTAGTAGTAAGGTAGTTGAGACTTCCTACAAGTTGTCTATACTTTGTTGCATCCTCAAATTCCTTTCCTTCAATAGATGTGAGCTTTAAGTTTTGTTCCATTGGAGTGGTAAGAGGAATGCACTCTGTCATGCCAAATCTGTTTAACAAATCTCCAATGTATTTCTTTTGAGAAAGAAATATGGACTTTGGATGTTGGGTTACTTCAATGCCAAGATAGTAATGAACATATCCCAAATCAGTCATTTCAAAACTTTCCCCAATTCTTTCTTTATGGATGCAATGTAGCTTTCATTGTTCCTTGTCATTAAAATCTACATATACCACAAGATATACAATTGTTTTGCCATCTTTCTTGACAAATAAAGTTGCATCATCAAGATCAAAATGATTGAAGTTGAGTTTCAGAAGATGCTCAGTTAGTTTTTCATACCAGGCTCGTGGTGCTTGTTTGAGGCCATACAAGGACTTCACAAGTTGGCATACTTTATGTTCATGTCCTGTCACAGCAAATCCTTTAGGCTGGGACATAAAAACATTTTCTTTTAGATCTCAATTCAAGAAGGCAGTTTTTACATCCATTTGATGGACTTTCCAACCGTTCTGAGCTGCTAGTGCAAAGAGTGTCCGGATGGTGACCCATTTTGCTGTGGGGGAAAAAGTTTCCTCATAATTGACCCCTTCCTTCTGTGCAAAACCTTTTTCCACAAGCCTAGCTTTGTGCTTGTCAAGTGAGCCATTAGCTTTGTACTTGTTCTTGTAGACCCACTTGCAGCCAATTGGTTTGGTTCCAAATGGAGGACCAACCAGCTTCCAAGTGTCGTTCTTTATGAGGGCATCATACTCCTTTTGCATCGCTTCTTTCCATGCATCATGAGAAGTAGCTTCTTTAAAGGAAGTTGGTTCAAAATCTGTAGACAAGTTCAATTCACAATCATAAGAAACATCCATATCAATAGGTGAATTCGAGTCATCTACATCACCTCCATTTTGTTGGTTTGCATTTCTGGTTCCTGTTTTTCCAATTTCATTAGGATGAACACTTTCAAGTGTCTTTGTCAGCCACTTTGGGGGACCTTTCTGAGATGGTCCAGGCTGCTCTGTTGATTGAGTTGGGACTGAATCAAGATTGAGTCTCCCAATACTATCAATTACATCACTTAAAGCATCATCCATTGTTGGAGTTTCAGTCGGGGGAGAGTGTTCTTCAGAAGAAGATTCCACATGTTGATCTAGTATAGGAATCACCCCTTCAAGATGTGGAATCTGATTATCAAATTCTTGAAATGATTTCGATTTTGCGAATCTATCCAAGCAATCAAGTTGCCGCTCAACAACATTGTCAGATTTGGATGATTCAAGAAAAATTACATCTCTATATACAACAAACTTTTTATCTACTTCATCATAGAGGCGGTATGCTTTGGAGGTGTTTGAATACCCCAGGAAGATACACTTACGACTTCTAGCACCAAGTTTG
>APFE030323415.1:45333-100540 GCA_000404065.3 Pinus taeda
TCCCCAGATAATGGAGGTATCCTAGCATAGGGAGTACAGTAGATACAACGATGCGTCCATCGATAGTACTACTATGGTCCCTAACCCCATTTCCCTGCTCATTGATCAGATGAGAGGTACTTCCCATGAGTCCCAGATTGCATGCGTAGGATGCCTCGATAGGAGAACTAATCATCCTGTCCCACAGGAGAATGAATCATCCAATCCCAAAGTCACCACGGGGTATCACAGGTGAAGGCTAAGCCATTCACCTTGTACACAACGCACCATTAGGGGAGGGTGAGTCGCCCTATGGTTGTCTATTGCTCCAGTAAGTACCCCAAGCCTCCTCCAGAGCTCCCATAGCTCAATGCATTCAACATGCAGGACCCTTATAAGAAGGTCTCTCAACAACTCCAAGTCGTTCGAGAAAGTCACAAATTTGACCTTTCCTCGAGACTTTGACAAAATGTCTGCGAGCTGTACATTAGTCTTAATGCAATGGAGCCTCCTTGCTCATTGACGTACCATATCCCAGATAAGGTAGTATTTGATGTCTATATGCTGGAGCAATAGTTGAATACGGGATTCCTCAACAATCGAATCACCGCCCCGGTTGTCACAGAGAATCACAGTGGTATTCATCATGTGTACAAACAACTCAGTGAAGAGTTTCCACAACCGGGCAGCTTCACACGAGATCATACTCGTAGCTATGTATTCATTCTCAGCGATGCTCAAAGCAACCATCTTTTGCTTCTTGCTCATCTAGGATATCGTAGCAGAACCCAAAGAGAACTAGCACTCAAAAGTGCTCTTGCGATCCTCCACATTGCTTGCCCAGTCAGCATTCAAATAATCATGCAGCTTCACATTTCCGATAGTGTATCTCAATCCATGAGAGATTGTGCCCTGAAGATATCTCAGAAGATTCTTGGCAGTAATCTAGTGAGGCTCAAACATATATGAGCTCAACATGCTAACTGCAAAACATATGTCTGAACGGGAGTTCACCAAGAACATCAATGCTAGTATGAGTTTATGAAACTTAGAGGCATTTCCCAAATCAGGTTCGGCATCACTACCACATAACTTTTGAAAGTTAAGCTACATCGAGGTAGCCAAGGGCTTGCAGTTTACCATTCCAAATCCGGAATCCAACTCCCTCTTACTTTTGCAAATGAGAGGGTTTGCACCTGTCAGAAAGAGGTCGTCCTCAAAAGGTGTCGATACGAGAGGTCTATCATCCACAACCTTCAAGCAGTGGTTTGGATCGGCTTCACTCCTACTGAATCTCAACTTCATCAGATAGCCATCAATCCTCTCATATCAAACCCGGGGTGGTTAGCTTCAAGCCATAGAGGGCTTTCTTCCACCTGCATACATGAGATTCCTGATGAATCTCAAACCCCACGGGTTGTTCCAAACTTTTGGACCTGCTACATGAGGGGAATGGTCCCCTTGTGAGATTTTCCTTTGATACATCTCAGACATGTACCTTCATGCTCCTTTTGAATTTAGGCAACCCTGTCATCATCTGACTCATAGACCTCCAGTGCTATGTGTCAATTGACATGGTCCCCAATGGACTTTCTGCAATTTGATACAAATTGCCAACCCTGAACCCATGAGTAAAAGCATCTAAAAATTCTATTTTCAAACACGTACCTTTCCATCGATGAATGTCACCCTGAAACCTTTGACTTCCATTGCCGAAATGGACACTAGGTTCTTCTTGCGATTAGGTACATAAAAGAGATTCTGTAAATGAATTGAGTTACCCTCATTCAATTGAGGAGTAACATCCTACACCCTTTTCGCAATAGGTGGCATCGGCTCCAAGTATAATCCCAAGATTGTTTCCATCTCTACCAAATTCGAGAGAGGATCCTTCTATCCGATGAGGTGCCTTGAAGCACTACAATCAATAAGCGAGATTCCCAAAGACTCTGAAGGAGAGGGTCCATACAAGATAACGCCTCTTTATCTTATGAGAAAGAACATTTGATTCTTCATACCTGGGTTCCTTGCTTTCATTGAAGAGTTGGTTGTATCCTTGATGACCTACATTACCTATCATTCCTCTGATCATTGAAGATGTCCCTAGAATGATTGTTATCATCATCAAGTGATGTGTCCCTGCCAGTCAGACACTCCTTCGCATAATGGTTGAATTGCCTTTCCTTCCATCCTTAGATTAGGACTTCCCATAGAAGTGATCTTCAGGTAGGCCATTAGAAACATCCGCTGCGTCGTTCTGATAATTTTCTCTACTTCGACTTCACCCATAGTAAATTAGAAGAGGGATGAGGAATCCATTGATCCTTTTGTCTTTTCCAACTCTCTTCGGTGATTGCTCTTTCACTCTTGCTTGGGCTTTGTCGTCACCTCAGCGCCGATACCATGTTAAGTTTAGGTATGTTCTATGCTAGAGAAATTTATTTCAATTTTCACAGTTAGCTCAATATCTTTTCAGATAGCAATCACATCAACATTAAAGTATAACTACAGATAGAACATAAATATAAATCGCAGAGAAGACAAGCCAAGACAAGAGGACACAAGATGTGGCACTAGCCAGGGACAAACCCCAATGCGGGGAAACCCTTGATCAATTCTTCTTATATGTTCTTCAATAGTTTAGCAGAGAGAGTACATTTACAATTGAAGTCAACACTTTCACTTATCTAGATGAGAGCATAGATCATCTCTAAGAAGATGATACATGAGATCAGTTGAAGACATGCTGCTTCAACTGATTCTCCAAGGTGACTCCTTCACCTATCATCGTGCTACATCTCGTCATCATGCTGCACCTCACCGTGCTGCATCATGTTGTACCCATCATCACAATGCTGGACCTTATGACTGTTGCACCTAATGTTGTACTGCTATCCCATGTGTCATGATTGAACCATGTTGTCCATGTTAGCTATCCCATTGCTTGTTTGTTGTCCTTTGCATGTTTGCTGTACCATTGCATGCTTGGTGTACTTGCTGCTAAGTACCATACAACTGTCCCAATGTTAGTTTGTTGCCCCTTGCATGCTGTTGTACCATTGTGCCACTGTTGCATAATGTCATGGTTGTCCCGTTGTGCTTTGCCATACCATAACAACACCATGAATTTGCTGCACTAAATACTAGTTGTCCCATGTTGTACCATTGTACCATTGTTGTCCCGTTGTGCACTATATGCCATTGACCATTGTTGTCCCATTGTTGTACCATACCATATGTTGCATCATACTACACCAAGTTGCCTTTGCTGCCCCATTGCTTATCATTGCAACACCATGTAGCATTGTTGTCCCAGTGTTGCACCATACTTCACTAAGTTGCCTTTGTTGTCCCATTGCTTATCATTGCAACACCATGTAGCATTGCTATCCCACTGTTGCACCATATTTCTTGCTGTCCATACTGCTGCACCATTGCTGCACCATACATCTTGTTGTAATATACTATGTTGTCTATAATGTTACAACATTCATCATAAGACTTGGATCTATCATTCATGACTGTGATTCAATCCAAACGGCAGATAGAGCATCCTTATTTAGAACAACATTAAGGATAACTGAAGGCGTGGCTTCTTTATCTCAATGTTTACGTGTGAGAGCATTCCTTCCATGACAACAATGGTATTCCTTTCATGACTGCGTATAGGATGAGGGCTTTTCCTTTCATGACAACAAGGGTATTCCATGTGTAGAGCACTTCTTCTAGGACAGCGTTTAGGTGCCATCTCCATTAGGTAGCATAGCAACTAGGTTTAGGGTATCTCTTCTCCTTAGACCTGCGGCTAGGGTTTCTGCCTTCATTTCCATGGTTGCGTATTATTACTTCTTCATAGGGCAACGTTAGGGCTTCTCCATAGGGCAGCGTTAGGGCTTGCTGTTAGGCCTCCTTCACTGTGCTAGATCTGCCTTTCCTCCTGCATCTAAGGCTTCTTCATTAGGACAGCGTAGAGCCTAGGGCACTCCCTCTAGATTAGGCAGTGTTATCCCTTAGGATCTCTCCTCCAGACAAGTAGAGAGGAAGAGATCCCAAGTGTGTTGAAATGACTTGAAGGCCACCTATATTTATACTAAAACGTTGAACACAAGTGGGGTTTATTTGGTTGTTGGCGGACTTTGACGAATTGTCCCATAACACAAATAAATTCATATCTCCATGAATACTTATCGGAATCGGATGATCTTTAGATCAATCCTACACCTCTCGATGAAAGGGATCCAAGAAAAATATCAGCTGCCATTAATAAGATGACCCACATGGAGTTTGGCCCTAGGTCCCAATTTTAACATAAAGAGATGGAGCTGTTAGTCAAGGTCTTGCGCTATGACAATGCTAATGAATATGATGCTATAACAGATGGATTGCAAATCCGGTTTCTCTTATGTGAATTCTTCAAGATTGAAAATTGCCAAACACCTTGTAATGTTGTATGAATACCTCCCCAGTTAAGAGGGAGTGTTGAAGGAAATGTAACTAGGCTAGGTCTTCATAAATGTAATTTTGATATTTGTATTTAAAAGAGATTATTTTTGTAATATTTGTCAATGAGTTTCTTGCTCATTGAAAATAGGTCAAGCACATTTTTGTGCCTATAGAAAGTCAAGGTCAAAATGTAATTATGATAAGACCCTTTGAGGGCATGTCACATCAAGTAAGTCAATGTACAAGGTCATGGAAACACGTCCAAGATAAGTCAAATCCTCTCCTAGCACCAATGAAGTCTACAAGTAACAATAAAAGATGGAGTATAATGTTACTGTCATGTTGGCCTAGAAGACAATTAAGTTGGCCTAAAAGAGGAGGGACATACCTCTATTTATAGAGGCTATCCACTCCTCATTTGACAAACAATCAAGCTCTGAAATCCGCAAGCAAGGAGGATGAAGTAAGACGAAGAAAAAGGCAAGGAAAAGGGTTATAAGGACAACGTGTTAAGGAGATAAAACAGTGAGGGCAAGAAGACAGTTTCCAGGTGTTCACACAGTCACACATGTGGAAGAATAAAGGTCTGCATGCAGTTACTAAAGCAGGAAATCACAGTGGCAAAATATCTCTGTTCTGGGCTAACATACAAGGCCTATAAGGCCTCCCCATCCAATGAAGAAAGGAGGAAAGACCAACGAGGAAGAGGAGACTGTTCTAGGGTTTCTGTCCACATGTGTGAAGATTTCAGAAGTAGACTGTTGCAGACTTGACAACAGATAAAAGCAGCATATTGAGAGACCTGGCTTGAATGTACATCAAGTTCTACAAGGTCTCCAAGGAAAGAGAAGAAGGTCCTACTTATAGCAAAGTAGAGAATCTCTAATATTCGAGGGTTCCCTAACATAGACAAGCAGCAGAAAAGGATGAAGTACTTGGGAGAAGAAGTGCCGGAAGATAGAGGTCCATGTGCCGGAAGCTATAGTGTAGAAAGAAGAAGGATTTGACTTGTGCTTGGAGGATCCCATAGTCAAGGGTTTAGGGTTTGGCAGTTGTTTAAATAAGAAGCTTCAATAAGAGAAATCTTACAAAGGGTTTCCCTCTCAAGAATGTAGAGGGCTTGTGCCTGGCAGAGAGCCAAACTTTGTGTTCTTGTTATTTTGTTTTGGTAGCAGTTTGATGATACACACACACTAATAAGAAGAAGAAGATAAATTGTAAAAGTGCATCACAAATTTCTATCAAGTAACGAAGAATCATCACAACACTACTTTGCACTAGATTCTTCAACACCTTTTTAGGGCATGGATTACACATAGTAAAACTTGGCCTGAACAGAGCCCTAACTTGATTTCTCTTCCATAGAAAGTTCATCCTTCCTGTGCTAACTTGGCTTCTCTTTGACCTTACACCTTCAAGGTTTCTCTTCAACCATAGCTCTGATTCCATGTAGATTTTTGAATTTTCATAGGATCTTCTAAACTGATAATTACTTCTTGTGATTTTTTTAGTTAATCTTTTCTTGCATTCATATTCATCATAAAGCAATTACACAGAAGATCTCAACAGTTAAAATCAAAATGCCTGTAGGATCACAGAGAGACAACAAAACAGGAACATGAACATTTTACCTTGGGAAAACTCACATGGGGGAGAAACCCAACAACCTTTTCCTTAGAGAAATCATTCATATCAACAGAGATACATCTAATCCTTCAAGTCAAACATGAAGTCAACCTAACTATTAACCTAGCCCTGGTCAAACTGTCCTCTAGACAAGTTAATCTTCAGCTTAAACAATTCTGCCTGATCTTCTTCAGAATTCGGCTTAAACAATTCTGCCTGATCTTCTTCAGAATTCGGCCTTCTGCTTGCCTTAAAGTTCAGCCTGCTGTCTGCCTCAGTGTTTGGCCTTCTATGTCAGAATTCCGTCTTCTCAGACCATGTACTTGCCCACAATTTCAGTCTGTCTAGAAGATGGATTTTGGTTGCCACAGAAGACTCCTTCGCCTGTATAAACTGAAGATTTTACATAATCATAGTGGGTGATCCAAATGAGTGAGACAAGCTCTTTATATATAGTGGTCAAGTAAGACAAATAGGTGTGTCTATAGGGGCAGGTCGACCTGTACTTCTGGGAGGCTGACTTTGCTTTCTTGGAGCCAAAAATCTATTTTTTAAATTCAAATTTCTCTTTTGAAACTGGCATGAATAACATGCCATATATTTCTAGGGCTAAAAAATAAATTATGAAGACTGACCATAGCTACAAAATTCAACGTCAGTGTATGACGAATCCATTTGAATATTGCCTCCTACATCTGCTACCCACTTCTTGGACAAAAGCATGTCTCATTATACAAGGAAATCCATGACCACCACATCCATGGTCAAATTTTTGTCCAAAAACTCTTGCAATTGGAGCTCAAGGCTGTTGATTAACCCCACAAAATTGCGCTTCACATGAATCCATAGCTTGCACATTTCTATACGGTTTAGAAATTATTAATCCTAATCCGTTCATCACCTCAAGATTCATAATATTACTTGAGGCTTTTGAATCTATCATGCAATTGCGAAACAACAAACTATTAACAATCGAAGAAATTTAGAAAGGAAGGGGTTCATCAACCTTATTCATACCTAGATATGCATGTGGGTGGCTGTTTGATGGATGAATAGAACTTCCTAAAACCAAAATTTTGCTGATGGCTTCCTTCTGTCTAGGCATGTGGAACAACTCTTTAAGTGACACCAGAATTTTAATCTGGGGAAGCCATCCACTAAGTGTCACTCGTTGTACTGGGCTTCACTTGTGGGCCACTCAGTGCCTTGCCTTTTCTGTCAAGTCTTGGTTATTTCAGCCACCATGGCAGCGGTGGCACAACTTTTGGTTATTAAATCCAAAAAATGTTAATCATGGAAATGTGAACTGGATTTGACAACAGAGAATTTGATTATTGGCAGATTTTGTGATTCCAGTATTCAGGTTTCAAAGGTCATTTAAATTTTGCATATCAATAAATTCATTGGCTTATTTGCATCCATTACTCTTGAATCACATAAAAGTTGGGTATAGTGCTCATTCTGTTTGGAGATATCACAAACAATAGGCACATTCAAGCATATGTTTCTAAAATTTCAAGTACTGAAGTCCTGAAGAATGTGCATAGCCATTAATATCATATAATTGTATTGAGGGATCAATTGCCAGGTTACATTTTACTTAGATGATTCTTTCAGAGAGGTAAATTAGTTTCTTTACTTCTCACTCATTTTAGACATTTTATCTAGAGCTGTATTCGTTTCTAGAAGAAAATCTTCCTTTGTTGCTTTCATGAAGTCAAGTAGAAGTTGTCTTTTGAGAATTGCAGGTCAAAGTAATATGCTTCTCAAAGTCTGGACAGCGTGCAGCCCCCTTCCTAAGACAGGCAGTAAGAGATTATTCAGAATATGCCTCTTTTGGGCTTGTGCTATGGAGAGAAGAGAATGCTTCCGTATGGTGGAACATGTAAAAGTTCTTTCTTGTTTAGTCAACAATTTCCAATTTTTGTTATTATTTATTTAAATTTAATTGTGCAGTATAAAATATTCAGCACTTGATAGTGCAATGTCCTTAAAATTCTTTACTTGTTATCAACTTTTTTTACAATAATGTAATACGGTATGGAAAAGTATTTGAGATGCCAATGAAAATAGTAAAATGCATGTAGCTTCTCAGCCTGCCCAATTTTTCTAGTTGTATAACATTAAACTGTATATATCACATCTTGTTAGAGTATCCCATGAAAATAAATATATATGTATTATAGTCGATTTGTCAGTGACATGCAACTAATGTCATATTTAAAATCAAGATAGAGGTTAGGTGGTTGAACCACCATAACCAAGTTGGAGTGATATAAATGATGTGATGTGACATAATAAAGATGAGAGAGTGATACCTGTATTTTTGGGTAACCTGCAGCATTGAGCATGATTATATTGGACACTTATTATTGTCTCTACATTTATGTATTTGTGCTGTATTATACACGTAAAAGCCTACAGTTGTCACAAATTAAGGAGCAATATACAGGAGAGGATCCTTTTAGATTATGGGTATGCCTTCAAAATATAGGACATTAATCTCTGGGCAAGGATCTTGTTGAAAAGTTGTATTCTTAAAGGAAGAATAATTGCCTAGATAAGAAATCAACGGTGTTATTAGTAATCCCATTCTTGTATTTAGTGAGAAGGTTAAATGCTACATGGAAGATATCCACTTGGTATACCTTGCTTGTTGCGAGTTGCTTTGCATCTACAAAAACTGCAAAGTATTGTGGTTGGAATGGATCACTGTCTCCTTCCATGTGTTGTAAGCTCTTCAATGTTTCACTGTTCGATGTAAAATCATGGGCTCCTTGTCATAGGTAGGATATCCTGAGTTCCTAACACCAGTCCAATAACTGTTTCTGACTGGTAACCAATCAGTCTTGTCTTTTGTATAAGGACTGCCCCATTACATAACTTGATGCAACAGCCTCAAACTTTAAAGACTTTTGTAAATTTGGAAGTCATAATGGAGGTGCTTCACAAGTCGTCTTCTTCAAGATTCGAAGGCTTTTTCTTGTCCTTTGTCCAAAGGAACTGACTGTCTCCAGTGCAACAATCTCTGAAAAATGTGAAATAAACTTTCACAAATGCAGACTAGCACTGATGAAACTTATTAACTATGTGAGATTCAGGAGCTTGGGCCATTTCTGAATGATTTGTACTTTAGCTAGGATGATTCTTAGTCAACCTCCACCAGTTATAAACTCTAGGTAAATCACATGTATGGCAAAATTACACTTTTTCATGTTCAACTGTGACTTCTTTTCCTTGGCAGTTTCAGGCAGTTGCCTCAAATGGCTCAAGTGTTCCTCGCAAGCCTTGTTGTAGAAAAAGCTGCAATCCAAATATACAACTACGAAACAGTCAATGAAGAGTCTAGGAACATCATTTATAAATCTCATATTAATCCTCAGATTTTCCTATGCAGCTGGAGGATTAAGATCTAGCTAGCTTTCGGCAGATTGGTCTTTAGTGATAAGTGCATCAGGTTTCATGGTGACCAGAGACTATTTCAGAGGCCTATTCAACAATTTTGGGGAAGATTACTATTTTTTGTAGTTTTCCTATTTTCTAGGAGCCAGAGTGTTGGGGTCCTTACATCAGAAGTGATCATATATTATTTGTTCCGGTTACTCGTGAGTTCATGATCTATGAGATTTTCTTGGATGACATGAGAGCATTCACAGAACACTGCTATTTTTAATAACTAGGGTTTTAGGGCCCATATGTTGATTCTGAGCATATATTTGGATTCTTTGGAGAAAAATGAGTCTAATGAGATTGATTTCATTGACATGCAAGATGTTCTTTTTATGTTCCCTTCATTTTTCATCTTTCCTATTTTTTATGAGTCATATTATTATTTTTGACATGCCTATATTTAGTAGTGCTATTTGGTAGGTGTGGGTTCTAGGCTTTTAGTTCCAATGAGTAGTTGGGACTGGTGTGAAATGGGCATGTGGAAGTGTTTCATTGTAAGAGATGGCAGTCATTCCATTACTTTTCTCATTGAGGAAATCCTAGGTTGCCTTCCTTTGGAATATTTGGCAATTTGCTACATTTGGTTTTCTTCCATGACTTCAATTCTATTTTCAGTAGGTGACTTGTCATCATTTTTGGAATATGGGTTGCCTAGCTAAAATTGGGTGATTTCCTGTTTCACTATCCTAACTTTAGAAGATTGGAAGTTTTGGAAAATTCTTAATTTTGACCAAGTCAACCTCTTTGAACAGTTTGCATGTGAGGTGGCTAAATTTGCTGTTTGGGCAAGCTAGCTGATATTAAGAATTGTTTATTAATAGAGAGGTAACTTGGCTGTTTGAAGAGAAGTCAACCTCATTATTCAATTGCATAGTTTGATTTGTTATTGAAGGCCGACAAGTATGAGGTTGAGATATGTTAAAATCTTGACTGCCTCTGCTAAAATGGAAGAAGTTGACCTCTTACTTTATTAATGGAATTTAGTGATCCTTAAATGGAAGGTTCATTGCCCATCCATTGCACCAATACAGAAAATTTTCTGAGGGAAAATAAAATCTGGGATGGAAAATACTCGAGAGAGGGGCTGTTAATTTACTACCATAATGTAGCTACTTCAACTCAACCTCAATCAAATGATAAACACTACTTTTTCATCCAGCATATGTCTGTACTGTTGATGTTTGTATTTCGGGCAATTAGTTCTGCACATGCCTAAGTATCTAGGCATGCAGAAGTCGCCTAAAGTGTCCTAAGAAACTTGCTTTAGTGTGAGCGAGTTGCTATTAAAACTTAGCCTAAGTTTTAACTTGGCAAAAACACAATTGAGCTAAAGAAATATTAGAAAAAGTAAAATTTTTACTTTAGTAATTATGTTTTAATCTCAACCTTTGACCTCAAGTGAGGTGATATCTAATCTTAGCCATCAATCACTTGGGGGATTAGGGTTAGGAATTTAGCTCAATGAAAAGTTATAAAAGCAAGGCTAAGGAGAAGGAGAAGACACACCGTACAACAACATAAGATTGAGAGAGACATCTCAGTGAGGAGTGTGATACTCTAGTGTGTTGGTTCAGAGGAAGGGGCCAACAAGGACATCCATATCAACCAAGGATGGCTTGATCCGCTGGATCAGATTCAAGTGTTGTACATGCATTTCCTCAGCTGGGCCATTATCCCAGGGCGAGAGCCCAAGAAGGTTCTGAATATTTTCAGTAATGAATTGGTTTGATTGGGCATAATCTGTGTGTCATTTTTGTGAGATTGGATATGTTTTTGTTTTCGTTAATTAATGTTAATAAGTTAATAACCTAGCTATGCGTTCATTTAATAGATTTGTAACTTGATAGGTCAATGGATAGTTGGGTGCTAGGTTTGCAAGAAAATTAACATGGTATCAAAGCTATAAACTTTGAGAACTGATCTCAAGCTGACAGGTTCAGTTGCGATCTATGAAGAATTTTTTAAGGCTGTACGGAATCCATACAGTGGTATGGACGAAAATCAGTGTCAAGTTCATAATTTTTTCAAGGAAATAGAAAAATAATAAAAAAGGGGGAGTGTAGGGGGGTGTTTGACAAACCCTTAGTGGGTCATCAGATCCACCTCTCAAAATTCTATTGCATGTGCAGTAGAATACAATTTACTGATCTAATAATTACTTCCTAATGATTTTTCAAATAGTATTACTTATACCAATTTTATCATTTAGAAAAGGTAAAATAAATATTAAAAAAAGTAAAGTTTGGTTGCGATCATACATAGAGAATTTTTTAAAGGCCATATGAAAATCCGTATAGTGGTATGGATGAAAATCAGTGTCAAGTTCATAATTTTTTGAAGGAAATAAAAAAATATTAAAAAAGGGGAGTGTAGGGAGGTGGTTGACAGTCCTTAGTGGGCCATCAGATCCATCTGTCGAAATTGTATTTCATGTACAGTATAATACAATTTACTGATCTGATAATTACTTCCTAAAGAATTTTCTAATATTATTACTTATGCCACTGTTATCATTTAGAAAAAGTAAAATATTTACTTTAGTAATTATGTTTTAATCTCAACCCTTGATCTCAGCTGAGGTGATATTTAACATTGGCCATCAATGACTTTAGGGATTAGGGGTTTAGGCTTTTAGCTCAATGAAAAGTTATAAAAGCAAAGGCCAAGGAGAAGGAGAAGGCACACCATACAACAACATAAGATTGAGAGAGGCATCTCAGTGAGGAGTGTGATACTCTAGTGTGTTGGTTCGGAGGAAGGGGGCAACAAGGTGATCCAAATCAACCAAGGAGGGCTTGATCCGCTGAATTAGATTCAATTGTTGTATATGCATTTCCTCAGCTGGGCCGTTATCCCAGGATGAGAGCCCAAATAGGTCTTGAATATTTTCAATAATGTATTGATTTGATTGGGCATAATCTGTGTCATTTTTGTGAGATTGGTTATGTTATTATTTTCATTAATTAATGTTAATAACTTAGCTATGTGCTCATTCAATAGATTTGTAATCTGATAGGTCAATGGATTGTTGGGTGCTAGGTTTGCAAGAAAATTAATGTGGTATCAAATCTATAAACTTTGAGAACCGATCTCAAGGTGCTGAGTTCTGTTGCAATCATACGACTAGAATTTTTTTAAGGCCGTACGAAGTTTGTAAAGTAATAGGGATGAAAATCAGTGTCAAGTTCATAAATTTTTTAAGGAAATAAAAAAAGTAATAAAAAAAGGGGAGTGTAGGGGGGTGGTTGACAACTCTTAGTGGGCCATCAGACCCACCTGTCAAAATTTTATTGCATGTGCAGTAGAATACAATTTACGGATTTGATAATTACTTCCTAATGAATTTTCAAATAGTATTACAGTTTACTTACACAACAATCTTTTCTTGAGGAAAAATTATCTTTTCAGCAAGGTTACAAATCATAATTTGTCTAGAAATATGTGCCAACATTACAAGTCAATATATCTGTCAAACTTGGTCAAATTACTGCTAGTCAATGCTGGCCAAACTAGTAAAAAATAAGAAGTGAACATTAGTGAATGGCCTGTGGTCAAACTCAGCTAGTGGTGAAAGTCAAACTTAGCCTGCGATCAAACCCGCATTTGCAAACTGTAGTCAAAGTCTGTGGTCAAATCTGCACGTGTGGCTTCGATTGAGCTGGTGAAGATATGGTCAAACTCGGTCAACCCTACTGTCAAACTCAGTCAAAGTTGTGGTCAATTTGATCAACTTCTCTCACATGTGCGGCTAGTCAAGTTGTTCGTCAAACTTGGTCAAGTTGTCACACGTGTGACTTCCAAGAGAGATAGAAATGATAAAGATGATCTCCAACAAATAGATTTCTCCTTAGCCAAATTTCTCCTCCACTAGAAATGATTGAATGAACTTGGGATCTTGATATGTTTCCTCACATGCTTGTCTATTTATATAGAGCTCTAATGTTGAGTGGAGATCCATTGGGTGGCCCCTCATCAAAATAAACCCCTTCACTTATGGAGCCTACATTACAACCCAACATTAGACTAGAATTGTTTATTCCATTAATGGGTAAATACTAAAAACCCCATTAGATAAACAAATCAAACCCACTCTAAAAAATAGATCACTCCATCCCGGAGTATACAATGTGAGCATCGTGGGCCAATCTCTCCTACCCAAATCAGCATGGCCCCATGGGAGAAAGACTTCCCCTAGGCCATTCACCTATAGCCAAATCAACATGGCTCCATGGGTGAATGTGTCATTCTCCCCTAGTCAAATCAGCATGACTTCATGCATGAACTTCCACCCGATGCTGCAAAAAAATCAACTCACTATCAACAAGGGAGACGTTCTGCATCACTCAAAAACTTGTCTCTGAAGTATACACACTTCCTTCTAGACAGAGGCTTGGTGAGAATGTCCACAATCAACTTGTCTGTGGATATGTACTATAACTTCATTGCTCCCTTTTACACCATATCTCAGTTGAAGTGATATTTGATCTCAATGTGCTTCCACCTGTCATGAAATAGTTGATTCTCTGAAGGTTTGACACAACTTTCATTACCAAAATGTATCAAGGTTGTCTCTAGTACCTAGTCAAATAGTTCTGCAAGTAGCTTCCGAAGGCATACTGTTTTCTAAATTTGGACACTGGTTGCAATATACTCTATTTTTGCTACACTGAGAGAGACAGAAGTCTGCTTCCTATTAATCCAAGATATCATAGTTGAACCCAAGCTGAAGCAACACCTCGAGGTGCTCCTTTTGTCCACTACACTCTTTGCCCAATTAGAATCAATATAGCCCTATAGCCTCACTTCACCACTTGAGACATCCTAGACCATATCCAACTGTACCACGTAGGTACTGTTAGTTTTTGTAGCATCAGATGTGTTCTAGCCTTGAAATCTTGTGGAGGGGCTAGAATACATGAGATCTCCAAAACCTAGAAATCATTTCTGAAAATTTCACCTAGAAGTGTCTCAATTAGATTATTAACCGATTTTTAAATATTTCCTAAGTCTAAACTTAGGGAATATGGTTAATTAATTAGTATTAATTGTGATAAGGTGAGAATCATCTAGAAACTCACACGGATCGATCCAGAGATGATCCTAGCCATTGATTAAGTTTTAATCTTGGTCGTTGTTGCTCCAATAGAGGATTATAAGAGGAGGTCAATGTGGTGATGGAGAGATCATCGAGTGCAAATACTCAGTTGCCCAGGCAGTTCGATTTTCTCAGAAGCAATAGCTCAACAGAGAAGATAGAGCTAGAGGGTGAGTAGTAGGGGGAAGAGGAGGGCAATGACATTTCAGGAGGAAGATTTCCAGTACCCGGAAGAGGCAAAGGTAGGAACGCCAAAATCTCCAGAGGGCCAACGTAAGCTCTACGTAGAGGGTGATGTAGGGAGCTCAACACAGAGGCTGGGGAAGTGATTTCATAGACATAAATAGTTGTGGGGTGAGAAAATTCTCACGATATTGTTGCCAGTGTTTTCCTTAGATTAGATTGCCAATTGGGCATCTAAATTATTGTACTCAAAATTGTTGTTGAATATTAATAATAAAATCCTCATCTGCTGCACTGATTTTCCCAAGTTGGGTTTTTCTAGGGACAATTGTCCAGAAATAGCTGTGTCGAAATTATTGTGTGCTAGAATTTCTCAGTTTTCAGTATTTTATTTTCCTCAGTATTTTTGTGGTGAAAATTGCAACAATGATTTTATTCTTTATTTTCTGTAGCAAATAAACTACATAATTAATTTTTGAGTTAGAAGAATAATTTCCAGTAGCTGCAATAGATAAAATTTCAAATGGTATTAGAGCTTCATTGATCAGCCTGTGAGCTCAGAAGAGAAAAAAGGAATTTCACTGCCCAGTGTGGGAAGCAAGTCCAAATTCTCAAGGAGCAACACAATCTTTTTGTTAGAAGGATGAGTTACTTGAGGAAGACGGATTTTTCTGAGAAAGGAGCGAAAAAATAGATTTTTCCTAGACAAGTGATTCTAGAGGCAGAGTTAGCAGCTCATATTTTCTTATTGAGCAAATCTCTGGTTGAACACAGAGGGCTTTTACAGTAGTTCGCTAGAGCCGAGCCAATGTCAGGGTAGAAAAGAGGAATAACACACTATAGCCATGGACATAAGTAACACTTAGGAGACTTCAGATTTGTCTTTTGGATTAGAGGACGAATTTGTTTACTTAGCAAGATCCGCTTCATAGGGATTCTGGTATATTGATAGTGGGGCATCAACTCACATCACAAGGGTTAGAGAATATTTTTCTTACTATAAAGAGGAGCAGAGGACTTTTAGATTACTATGGGAAATAGAACGAAATGTACTCAAGGAGGGAGAGGTACCATAGATTTTCAGGGGGAGTCAGGAGCAAGCACCAACACTACAGATGTATTGCATGTGCCAGGGTTGGTTATGAACCTAATTTCGGTATCCCAGTTACAGGCTAAGGGGTATGATATTCATTTCGTAGGAAAGAAAGTGTATGTCAAGCATCCGAGCTGGAAAAAGGTAAGATAAATTGGATTTCAAAGTAATAAATTGTACCAGTTACATATCGATTCTCCAATGACACTAATAGGCAGTGACAATAGCAGCGGGAAGGAGCTGAATGAGCTATGGCACAGGAGAATGGGACATCTACACCATGGAGCACTTAGGATGCTCAAAGAAATAGTAACAAGGGTTCTGGAAACTTGGCGCAAAGCACGATGATGTATGCAGAGGATGTGTACTTGGGAAGTATGCTAAAGCAACATTTCAAAGAAGTGACAAGAAAGCTGATGGCGTGTTAGGACTTATACACTCAGATATTTGTGGCCTGGTGTCCACTACAACTCTCAGCAGTGCTGAATATTTCGTCGCCTTCATTGATAATAATTCTAGGAAAACCGGGGTCTACTTCTTGAAGACCAAGGATGAGGTATTCGATTGTTTCAGAGAGTGGAAAGCTCTCGTGGAGAATGCGACAGGGAAGAAGATCAACGTGCTTCGCTCAGATAATGGTGGAGAATATATTGATAAAGACTTCACAAATTTCTGTGTGAAGGAAGGCATCAAGAGAGAATAGACAACTCTATATAATCCACAGCAAAATGATTTAGCGGAGTGGAAAAACAAAACCATTGTTGGAGCTGCAAAGGCTATCTTATATGGTCATGATCTACCCAGATTTCTGTGGGCAGAAGCATGTAACACGATAATGTATATCCAAAACAGGACTCCTCATAGAGTGTTGGGGGAGAAAACGCCAAATGGAGTCTTTAGAGGGAAGAAGCCAGAAGTTAGCCACTTTAGAATTTTTGGCAGCATTGCTTATTGCCACGTGACAGATGATAAAAAGACCAAACTGGACCAGAATGTAGAGAAGAGGTTCTTTGTTGGGGACAATGAAACCTCAAAGGCATTTAGAATCTACATTCCTAGCAATAGGAAGATAGTAGTAAGGCAAGACGTGAAGTACATGGACTGAGCTTTCATGAGATCTCGTAAGATGCCCGCAGGTGATCAGAATCAGTGAGCAGAAGCTCCTTTGGTCCAACAACAGGGGCAACTAGTGGGACATGCAAGAGGATAGTCACAAGGGTCAAGTACCGTGACCAACACTAGTATTTCCTCAGGCACACGAAATCCGGGGAGTTCTCAGCAGATGGAGCAACAGAGACAGGATGAGGAGCTGGCAGAACCTCCCATGACTAGTGGTCGAGCTAGTAGAGAGGTTCATCAGACATTAGGAGATGCAGAGGAGTTGATTGGAACTCCTATGACAAGCAAGAGACTGCGCAAATAGCCTAACAGGTACTAAGCATTGGTGGCTCAGGTTGTAGAGCCTTCCAACTTTTAGGAGGCCGCACAACATCAAGTGTGGGTAGATGCCATGGTAGAAGAGTATAGCTCTATCATGATGAATGATGTTTGGGAAGTAGTGCCAAGGGCAGAAGACAGATCAATTGTAGGTTCGAGATGAATCTATAAGATCAAATATGCGACAAACGACAATGTGGAAAGTACAAGGCTAGGTTCGTGTCAAAGGGGTATGCACAAAAAGAAGGGATAGATTATGAGGAGATCTTCGCCCTAGTTGCCGATACACTTCTATCCAGTCAGTTATATCTCTAGTAGCTTAGATGGGATGGCAGATTCACCAGATGGACGTCAAGTCAACCTTCTTGAACGGGGTGATAGAGGAAGAAGTGTACATTGAACAACTAGAGGGCTTTAAGACTCATGATAGGCGCACGCAGGTGTGCAAATTGAAGAAAGATCTATACAGAGTCAAGCAAGCTCCCAGGGCATGGTATCGTAGAATTAATGCCTACTTGCAACAGATGGGATTCATCAAGAGTGATGCAGATCCCAACCTTTACTATTTGATGGTAGAGGGTGAGCCTCTCATTCTAGTTTTGTATGTGGATGATTTCTTTTTGACAGGATCATTAGGGCTGATAGAGGACTGCAAGAGGAACCTAGCAATAGAATTTGACATGAAGGATTTGGGGTTGATGCACTATTTCCTAGGATTGGAAGTGTGGCAGAAGGATGGGGAGATCTTCCTTGGGAAAGGAAGATACACTATAGATATTCTGAAGAGGTTCTGGATGCAGGATTGCAAACCCATATCTACGCCCATGATTACCAACTTGAAGAAGATAGATGAATCAAATGACAAGGATGTTGACCCCACCTTGTATAAACAACTCATTGGGTCTCTCATGTATTTAGTCAACACTAGGCCAGATATCTGTTTCACAGTCAATACCCTTAGTCAGTTCATGGTAGAACTGAAAAGGGTACATTGGGTAGCAACGAGGCATATTCTGAGGTATATTCATGGCACAATCAAGTATGGGTTGAAATATACTTGAGGAGATGCCGTCAACTTTGTGGGTACACAGATGCAGACTGGGTAGGTAGTTTAGGGGAAAGGAAATGTACCTTCGGGTATTGCTTCAGTGTTGGATCAAGGATGGTTTCTTGGTGTTGTAGGAAGCAAAAGTCAGTAGCATTGAGCTTTGCAGAAGCAAAGTATATGGTAGCCACCACAGCTACATGCGAAGCTATATGGCTTTAGAAGCTGCTAGTAAGCTTGTTCAGGCAGAGGATGGAGGCAACCAGTGCCTATTGTGATAATCAAAGTTGCATAAAGCTATCTGAAAATCCACTGTTTCATGACAGGTTGAAGCACATCAATATTCCGTGTCACTTCATCAGAGATTTTGTACAATGTGGAGCAGTCCAGCTACAATATGTTCCCACAGAAAAACAGGTTGCAGATATACTCACGAAAGCTTTAGGGAGAGCTAAGTTTGTCTATTTTAGAGAATAGATGGGTATGGTGGAGAAACCGTTTTAGTAGTAGGGACAGGCTATTTTGGATGCTTTTTAGTTGCAAATGTTGCAGTGGTAGCAACAACAGATGAGAGGGAGTTGCAATGTAGATCCAGTGTTGACAGCAATATGGCAGGGTCGGTAGTAGGATAGATGCAATGTATATTAGAGTTGTGTAGTGATTGGTAGGGCAACAACAACCAGATATCAGCAATGTGACAGGAGATGATGTAGAGAGAGGGTGCTGCTACATGGTGTGTAGTAGCAATAGAACACATTCCTCGCTAAGAGGGAGTGTTAGTTTTTATAGCATTGGATGTGTTCTAGCCATGAAATTTTGTCGAGAGGCTATAATACATGAGATCTCCAAAACCCAAAATCATTTACGGAAATTCCACCTAGAAGTGTCTCAATTAGATTATTAACCGATTTTTAAATGTCTCCTGAGTCTGAACTTAGGGAATATGGTTAATTAATCAATATTAATTGAGATAAGGTAATTGAGATATGTTCTTGTTGATGGTAACATATCATCAACATACAACACCAAGATCATAGGATCACCATCAATAACCATGAAGTAAAGGTCAGGATCCACATCACACTTAGTGAGGCCCAAACTCATCAAGTATCCATTAATCTTGGAATACCATGCCTTGGGTGCTTGCTTGAGTCCATACAAATCCTTCTTCAATCTACAAACATGGAACTCCTTTCCATGTATCACAAAGCCTTAAGGTTGCTCTATGTACACTTCCTCCTCATTCACACCATTGAGAAGCACAGTCTTTACATGCATTTGGGGTAACCTCCAACCCATTACTGAAGCAAGAGAAATAATAATCTTGATGGAAGTGTACCTGGCGACTAGAGTAAAAGTCTCATTGTAGTCCTCTACCTCTTTCTGGGAGAACCCTCACACTAGAAATGTCAGTTTGTACTTCTTGATGCTTCCATCTGCTGCATGCTTGATTTTATAGATCCACTTGGATGTCACTACTGACTTCCCCTCTGGTCTTGGAACTATCTCCCACACATCATTCTTCATGATGGACTGATTCTCCTCCATCATGTCATCCTTCCAAACCTATTGCCTCCTCATAACTGCAAGGTTTGAAATCAATGATGTTGCTTGTCAATGCCATATAACTCGACAACCTCTATCATTGTCTACTCTCTCTGAAAGTACCACTAGGAGATGCATGCCTCTTTGCATCCCTTAAAGTGTCACGCAACCATGTTGGCCTGTTCTTGGTCACTGCAACATCTCTAGATGGGTCCACTGGCTCTATCGACTCCTCTTGCTAGTCGGAAGGATGAACAATAGGACTAATTTTTAAATATTGAGGAAATAGGACTAGTGTGGCTTAGGAAAATTCTTGAAGATTTGCAGGTAAAACAAGTACAATCGACTCCACTCATGATTGACAATACCTCGGCAATAAAGTTGGCCAAGAACCCAAAGTTCCATGATCGAATGAAGCACATCAATATGAAATATCATCTGATTCGACATCATGTTGAGGCCAAAACAATCCATCCTCGCCATTGTTCCACTAATGAGCAGATTGCAAGACATCTTCACCAAAGCGCTTGGAAGAGAAAAGCTTGAAAGATTCAGAATGATGCTTGGACTCACCAACATCCCTTCAGATTAAGGGGGGGAATGTTGACACCTAATCATAGGGATTGGGTGAACAACTGTAATTAGTGTAAAAAAATAATAGAGGAAATGGAGAGTCATCGAGAGATGAACTAAACAGTAACTCCCTCTTGTATATAATAATAAACAACCTGAATGAATAATACGATTACATTTGAGGAGTTACCTCCTGGTCTGACAATGTCTTATTCTTGAACAATCCCACCGAGGCATCATACATTTCTTTGGCAGCCTTCAACTTTATAGCATGTGGAATCAAATGGTCCTTTATGGAATCAATCAAGATCATCTTTGCCTTTGCTTCATTCTTCTTATGCTTGGCATTCTCCTTAACATTCTCTAGTCCTAAGATATTTTCCTTCACATGATTCTTAATCTCATTCTCACCCAAATCAAGGAGAATCTTGGTCTTCCAAGATTTGAAATTTGTAGCAACGTCCAACCTGTCTTCTTCTCTGAGATTAGGCACCATCCTAAGAAAAGATCTGAAATCTATACAAATAGGGGAATACTGAAATTTGAAGCTGACTTCAATGATTGATCTTCAAAAATGCTTTGATACCATGTCAAAATTCTATGGCATCTGCGATAAAATACAATTTTCTTATTTGATAATTATTTCCTAATGAATTTTCAAATAGTATTTCTTATGCCATTCTTATCATTGAATAATTACAAAGAAAATCTCAGCTATAAATGCAACAGAAACAATAAATATCATAGAAAGACAACAATGCACAATAGACACTATTTTTACCTTGGGAAAGCAATCTTTTCTTGAGGAGAAATTGTTTTTCTAGCAAGCTTACAAATTAGAAATTTGTCTAGAAATCTTTGTCAACATTACAAGTCAAAACACCAGTCAAACCTGGTTAGACTATTGCTGGTCAACATTGGTCAAACTAGTAAAAAATCTGAAGTCAACATCGATCAACGGTCTGTGGTCAAACTCGACTTATGGTCAAAGTAAAAAGCTCAGGTGGCAGTCAAACTTGCACGTGTGGACTGTGGTTGGACTCGCATGTGTGGCTACAGTCAAGCTCGGTCAAGTTGTGGTCAAACTTTGTCAACCCTATGGTCAAACCTAGTCAAAGATGTGATATACTCAGTCAACTTCTCTCACACGTGTGACTGGTCAAGTTGCTGGTCAAACTCGGTCAAGCTCTCACACATGCAGCCTCCAAGAGAGAGATTGAATTGATAAAGATGATCTCCAACAAATAGATTTCTCCTTAGACGAATTTCCCCTCTACCAAAAAAGATTGAATGAGCTGACTATGTTGATGATTTGTCTCCTCACATGCATGTCTATTTATATAGAGCACAAATATTGAGTGGAGACCCATTAAGTGGCTCCTTATTAGAAGAAATCCCTTCACTATGTAGCCTACATTACGACCCAACGTTAGACTAGAATTGTTTATTCCACTAATGGGTAAAACCCCCATTAGATAAACAAATCAAACCCACTCTAAAAAATAGATCACTCCATCTCAGAGCAAGCAATCTGAGCATCATGGGCCAATCTTTCCCAGCGAAATTAGCATGGCCCCATGGGAGAAAGACTGCCCTTGGGCTATTCATCCCTAGTCAAATCAACATGACCCCCGTGGGAGAATGTCTGCCCAATGCTGCAAAAACATCAATACTATCCATAGTTGTTGGAGGTGTTAGAGGAGATATATGACTGACAAGTTGCAAACGAGGGTAGATTTGAGATAATGGTTGGGGGTGTATATGAGCTAGTTGTCGAGGGAGGATCCAACAAAGTGGCTGACAATAGCCACAACTGAGGGGTTTATGTAGCTTGGGCATATGGCCTCCCACTGATATGCCAACCAACCAACAAGAGATGCAAAGGTAGTAGTGCACCAGGATCTCGAGCTGTGAAGTCGATAGGGGTATTGGGCCATTAGGAACACAATGACGGTTGCTGGAACAGTCTAGTAGACGATGAATACAAGGAGATACAAGGAAAACAATAACTCAAGAGTTGTTGCAATGGCAGTGGCAGGGTATAGGTGACATTGACAACCTACATGGAGGTCAATGCACAAGGAAATCTCGAGTAGATAGATAGAACAACGCGAGGGCACAAGGAAGGTGTTGTAGTAAAGGGTTAGTGTTGAGAGTTAGAGCCAAAAGCTGCATAAGGCATAACTACCGGTCATAGCTGTTGGGGCTATAAAAGTTGTATGCATGACCGTTATAGGTAGGGTGACAATCACCATAGTGAAGAGAGTTTCCATGCATGGAGAAAAGGATGTGTGGGCCAACAGACTATCAGGGGGTAGAAAAAATCATGGGAGTTTTTCAACGTGTAGGCCCAGCTGCAAGGAAGGAGCCACAACAGAGCAGGGACAACACGAAAAAGGAATCAAAAGACAAAAATTTAAATTTTAAATTTTAAATTTAATTTACCTGCAAAAGCCAAGTCGGCTGACGATAAGGATAGGTCGGTCGAGTTAAGGAGACATGCCCCTTGAGCACCATAAGATCACTATGTAAGGACACTTGACCTTCTGCATTTGGCACCAATTCAATTACATACATCTGATCTTCTAATCATCTATACACAGAAGAGAGAAAGAAAGAAGTTCAAAATTTGACTAGAATAGTCCAACATTGACTGAACCATCTTTCTGTTAGAAAATATAACTAGTTTAGGTCTTCATAATTGTTATTGTACTCATGTCATTATGTATATCTTACGTAACAAGCAAAAGAAGAAAGAAAAAATATTATTTTCAAGCATAGGTTTCATGCTTCTTTTAATTGGTCATCTAGGTTAAGCATGTTTGTCATGCTTCTACAGTTTTTCATGTCATAAGATCTATTATCATGAGTCAAGAGAGTCAATATCATTTGTATATGACCCTATTCGGCAAGTTGTAACTTGAAAAATAATTTATGTTGAATCTAGAAGCCTCTAATCATAGGTCGACCCTGCTAGTGACAAGTCGACCTAGAAGAGGCTATTTGACCTCCATAGAAGCAAATATATAGAAGCTTGTTGACCTCATTTTGACACCAATTCGATCTGCAACACAACAAGTTTGACCTTAAGCTAGAAAGCAAGAAGAAAGGAAAGCGAAGGTCTAGGAGAAAGAAGCAACTCAAGGAGAAATTGAAATTCTGATTTTTGGACCTGTTGACCACTACGTGTCAACTACCTATAGCAGTACACCCCCTTTTTTGCAAAAGGGATAACACCTAATCGATGTGTTCCTGCCATCTAGCTATCATCATCAGCCTAAGGATGATGTTATATTGTAAACCCTTTCTGCATGTGTAAATTGTAAATAATCTCAACAGATCCGTGTTGTGTATGTAATTGCCTAGCTAAACCTAATTCTTTGATGACGATCTACATTCCGGAAGGTTTTTTGTCTCACCGATCCATGATCGACAGAGTTTTCCTACAACCTTATCCCAAAGCCGGAATGAATTTTGTCACCAGAATGTTAGGGGATTCCTAGTGTGCTAGATTGAGTCTATGTAAAAGTGATTTGGGAATAATCCTAACTATTTGGTTAGGTTATTTTATTACAAATTGCTTGATCTGCTAGATTATATGTGTCACAGAACTAGTTTGTGAGGGTCTTGGTCAAATGGGTTTTCCCCCTTGAGATGTAAAAAATGTAAAAAATCATGATGTAAAATGTCTTGAGGGTTAGAAAATAATTTATCCCCTCATGGGTCCTAGGTCCTAGGTAAATTTAAATTTTCCAGAGGGAAAATTCGTGGATCCTTTAAAAAATCAAATCTTAACTAGTCCAGGGACTAAGGTTAGTTGATTATTTTGCTAAATTTTATGTCTTAGGTCCTCGTGGTTAAGTCAAAGTCAAAGTTTTGAGGAAATAAACGCAAAATTTTAATTTTTTAATTTATTAAAATGCATTTAATTGAAAATTTCTAAATTTCCTCAATATTAAAAAATTCGATGGATGAGATTAAAAGAAATTTTGATCCTCATTAACGGTTGATATCATTTTGACAAGGATCACTCGAACTAGCCGTTGGAAGATTTATCTTTAAATAGGAGGTCATTTTGTCAGTCATAATCATTCGATCTTTTGATCGTGTACTAGGCAAAAAGCTCTCTCTTGTAATTTTTTTTTATGAGCAATAAAGCAAGACTTTGGGATTAACTTTTGCTGGTGTTACTCTTCATGGAAATGTTGTAAGATTTATTATTTTCATGCCTATATTTATTTTCGGCCATTGAGATAGCTTTTTGAAGAGCGATCTGAGTACAGGTATCTTGCTCAGTCGCTGGGGTTTGGTAATTTAAGTTTTGAATATAATAGCAGGTATTTCTATTAGATCTGAATTTTATTATTGTTCACTCGCTCTATGTTGACAGCTGACTTGAGTTTTGCAGGAAAATCCTTGATTATTAGATCATCGGGCATTCGGGGAAGTTCTCGGTTGAACCAACCCACTCCCGATCTGCGTTTTCTGAAGAGCCCAATTTGAATTTGATCCCAAGCTTATCATAAGATATTATATTTATGGGTGATGCATGAAGGGTTTCAAGTTTATTACCTCCTCTAAAATTCAATTTTTTTTAAAATTTTTATGTGCTAAATCATCAGATCTGGTTGTTGGAAGTTGCAGATCATCAGATCTGGGAGCGAAGTCGGACTCACACTCCCTAGATTTGATAGATCTGCCATTTGTGTACATAGATCTGTAATTAACTTTAGTTTTCTGACTTTGGTTTTCGGGTTTTAGCGCTTTTTGGGTCATTGTGTATATGATTGGGTGTTTTCTGTTGTATTGCAACTACAGATCTGAAGTTGAAAGCTGTGCAGAGTCCAAATTTAGGCCCCGGAGGGTAAGATCTGGATCTCTGGAGGTCCATCAACATCATTTTTGTAGGAAATTATCCAACATTTTGCAGTCCAGTGGTAAAAATTTTTAAATTCTTAAATCTGGAAAAAATTTAAAATTTTTTCAGGGTTTGACTAGTGATTTTTTACGCTGAAATATTTTCGATTTTTCTGGGAAAGTTTGTCTATTCGCTGCCATCCTCTGCGTCTTCATTTCTGATCATTGTCAAAGGCTAGTATACAGCAGCACGTTGCCCTCATCCATCGATCTGCGTCCATTTACTACATACGTTGCCCTGAACCTGCAACAAACTCTCCAGCCATTTCACACATTCCCTCACTGTCCTACACTGCAGCCTTCCTCCCTTGCGTATTACCTCCAGCTCCTCACTCTTTTCTCCACTGAAACCCTTCCTTGCTTCCCTCCGTACGCAGCCCTATCCGCTACCATTTCCGTTGCTCAAACCCTCCAGATCCACAACACCTCCCGTCCAACCTACAAACAATTTCACGCAGCTCCATTTGCAGTTCCATCCTCTCCACGCTGCCATAAATCTGGCCACCTATCCAACTTGCAAAGGGAAAACGCGTTAGGTATCCCTCCGTTTACCCACAACCCCTCCATGCATTCCTGTTGCCACTCCCACACAATCGTATATCCACTTCTGCCTGCTCCATCCTCTCCTCAACACTGCCGCAGTTACGTTCTTCTCCTTAGCTCCCTCGAAAGCATTTGCAGTCCCTCATTCTGCGTACATCTCTGCTCTTCGAACCATCCATTCCCTTTCTCTGTCTATTGCTGTCCATTTTTGCTATAAACTCTCATTCCATGCAGCTACTCTTCAATCTTGCACACAACAAATCAAATACGACTTTCCTTCGTTTTCTTTTTCTTTGTTTCATAGGTTTCATATATGCGTTAGTTTTTTTTTGTAAAGTTCAGATTTTAAAACATTCGATTTCATTTCATTTACTTTGTATTTTGTATATAGTTAATTTTTCATTTGTATGCATTTGGTTTACGTTGGTTTAGTTTTAGGTATATAAATGGTTAGGATGTATATATTAGTTTCATTAAATTTTAACTTAGGACTTCAACAAAAATAAAAATGAAAAAATTTGATTTAGTTTATTTCTATTTTTATTTTTTTTATTATTTCACCTTTTTACTTTAATTTTTCATTAAAAAATCTAAAACATTTAAAAAACCCCATTAAAAAATAAAAAAAATCTAAAAAAAAAATTCTAAAAAAAAATCCTAAACATTATTATTATTTTTTTTTATTCCAAATGTCCTAAACATTTAAAAAAATCATCAATTTTTTTAAAACTTTGGTGACTAAGGATTTTAAAATGAAATAAAAAGGGTTTGTGCTTTAATGTCAAGAAAATTTAAATGTGGCCTATGGCCCAATTATATTTTTATTTTAAGCCCTTTACGTTTTTCCGTCGCATTAAAAGATTTTAAAATTTTCAGTTACCATTAAACATTATTGCCTAAGGAATAATAAAAATTTAAATTTAAAGTTCCTTAGTGTTATTAAATGAATTTTTCGTGATTCTTCTATAGTCTAGTGCGATAAATCATATTGGCTTTTGGAGAAGATTGATTAATTCTTGGTCATTAACAATAATCATTTTGGATTTGGAATTCTTTGCATGCTGCAGTATTATTGTCACTTTTTCATCACATATTGAAAATCGATCTGGATAACTTGTTTTATTCAAATATCGAAGGCACTGGTTATTTCTATCTTGTGGTCGTGTCTTGTTTACTTTGGCGTTTAATCTATCAATATGATTTAATCATTTAAATTCATCAAGTTATCCATCATTAAAATCTCCTAGAGTCTGTTTTTCATTGGCTATCCTCATCTATTCACCTAGGGACTACCCCCCTTGACTTGTCTAGGAGAGAGTCTAAACGGAGTGAGTAAGGATTTAAGAGTGATAGCCCTTACTTTGAGCGTTGTCGCGCTGCTAGATACTCTGTGCGATAACAGGACCTATTTTCTCTCACACATGTGAAGGATAGGGTTTTTGCAGGTCTGATTTATAGGATGTTGAGGATTGGAAATCCAAGTTGCAAGAGGGCCGAAATTTGAATTTGACCTAGTTTGACTCTCGTTGACTTTGGAGACATTGTCTTGCTTGAGATTTTTTGGAAGGTTGACACATGCCAGAAAGAAGCGTTTTTGCTATTCCAAGGGATCGAAGTTTGACTTGGATAGAAGAAGCACATCATCAAGAAGGTCTGGCTTGGTCTTTGAAGGGTATTGGTCTTGGTTTAGAGGTCTTGGAATTTGTCATTTGAAGAATCGATAAGAAGATAGGAGATTTGTGGGTTTTCCTCTTAGGAGGAGAGGTTTTGGCCCTAGCCTGTAGCCTACATACTGTGTTCTTGCGTACAATTGATCTTCATGTTTTTGGTTGTTGTTTGATGATAAGAGCAACATAATAATAAGTGAAGAAGTTAATAATCAAGAAAATGTAAAAATACATCAAAAGCAATTATCAAGTATAAGAGAAATCATTCTAATTATAGCCGTACCGATTTCTCAACATGGTATTAGAGCTAAGGTTGACAAAGGGCATGAAGATCACTACATTGTTGAAGAAGTCATTGAAGCCATCTTCTATGATGGCAAGTCATCTCAACCAAGGCATTAAAGCATTTTGGAATCTCCTATTATCTATCAAGAATCTTATGACCATGACTTCCACTACAAAAGACAAATGGTTATTTTTAGCACTTACATGTATGTTTGAAGATGAAAATATATGGGTATTTGACAGTGGAGCATCCAGACATATGACAGGTGAGCAAAAACAACTAAAGACCCTATCAAGAGGAAAATCTTCTGACTTTGTTTAACTTGGAGACAAGAAGAGCTATTCTGTAAAAGGAATTGGATCAACTTCTTTGGAGCTAGAAAATAGAGGAAACATACATCTCAACAACATTCTATTTGTATCAGGTTTGCGAAAGAATTTACTCTCTATTTCATGTCTAGAAGATAAGGGAGATAGAGTCGCTTTTATAGATGGAAAAGTTATGGTATGGGATAAAGGCTCTAGCATCAACAATGCAAAAATCATTTGCTCATGTGAGCTTTGGCATAGAGGGTTTGGACACCTTCACTACAAAATCTTAACAACTCTAAACACAATGGTGAATGGCATCCCTAAACTAAAGGAGGATCATGATGGACTGTGCAAGGGATTTGCATTAGGTAAAGATGTTAAGAAACTATTTGAAAGCAGTGCTTCAAGATCGAAGGAAATCCTGGATCTCATTCACTCTGATGTTTGTGGTCCTATGTCCACAAAGTCTCTTGGAGGTCATTTATACTATGTAACTTTCTTTGATGAACACTCAAGGAAAACTTGGACTATTTTCTAAAGTCCAAGGATGAAGTAATCGAAAAATTTCAAGTATTCAAAGCGGAAGCAGAAAATATTATAGAAAGAAGGATAAAAATAGTGAGATCTAACAGTGGAGGAGATTACACATCAAGGGAGCTCATAGCTTTCTGTAAGGAGACTGGAATTAAGAGGGAGCTGATAGTTCCATATAATCCAGAGCAAAATGGAATAACAGAATGAAAGAATCGCTCAATTGAAGAAAGTGTTAGAGCTATGTTACATGATCAAGACTTACCTTAATTTATGTGGGGTAAAGCATCCAAAACAACTGTCTAAATTCAAAATCGAAGTCCTCACAGATCCCTTGACAACATGACTCCTGAAGAAGCATTCATTGGGAAGAAACCATGTGTAGACCATCTTCAAATATTTGGTTGTCCTGTCTACATTCACATTCCAAAAGACAGAAGAAAGAAGTTAGATCCTACAAACATGAAAGGCATACTTGTCGGCTATAGTAATACCTCAAAGGCATATGGGATCTACATAAAAGAAGGGCACCGAATTGAAGTAAGGCAATATGTGATCTTTGATGATAGTGTTGCATACAAGAAATCTAAAGATCTCCCGATTGATTCTGATGATAAAGAACTACCTATATTTGAAGAATGTTCTAGGGAGGGAGATGATTCCAATCATGAAGTAGAAGGTCCTAATGAACCTATATACCAAGTCATCATTCCTGTAAATAGAAGGAGACCTAATTAGTTGAAGTCTACTCTTCAAGATGCAGAAGGATATGCATCAGCGAAGGGTACATTCAGGGAAAGCAAGAAGCCTAAAAGATATTCAGGGTATATGGTAAAGTTGATTGAAGTAGAACCATCCACCTTTGAAGAAGCTGTCAATCATTGAGAATGGAAAGATGCTATGGATTTAGAATATCAATCAATAATGAAGAATGGAGTTTGGAAAATCGTTCTTGGGCTGAAAGACAAATATGTGGTGACTTCCAAGTGGCTCTACAAGATTAAACATGTAGTAGATGGAAATATTGATATATATATATAAAGCAAGATTTGTGGCTAGGAGTTTCTCCCAACAAGAAGGCATCGATTATGAAGAGACATTTGCACCTCCAACTAGATACACAACTATATACGATCAATGGTCTCTTTGGCAGCATCAATGGGATCGAACATCCATCAAATGGGTGTCAGGACAACATTCTTGAACGATACTATTGTTGAAGAAGTCTATATGGAACAACCCTTGCGATTTGAAGTGAATGAAGAGAGAATCACGTCTGCAGGTTGAAGAAGGCACTTTATGGGCTTAAGTAATCTCCAAGGTCTTCGTATGCAAGGATGCACACATATATACTAAGATTGGGTTTCCCAAAACGTTTCGCTAATTTGAATTTCTATGTCAAAGTAGTGAAGGATGAACCCGTAATCATTCTTCTATATGTGGATGAGCTTCTCATGATAGGTGTCGAAGGTCGTATTCAAGAGTGTAAGAAGCAATTGGCAACAGAATTCGATATGAATGTTCTAGGGCTAATGCACTATTACCTAGTGTTGGAAGTTTGGCAAGGACCTGATGAGATATATCTAGGTCAAGGAAAATATGTGATTAAGATGCTGCAAAGGTTTGGCATGATGGATTGCAAACGTATGACTACCCGCATGATCACAATTTCGTAAAGGCTAAGAAGTTCTGATTCAAGCCCCATGGATCCTACAAGGAATAGACAATTGGTTGGCTCTTTGATGTATCTTGTGAACACTCAACCATACATTTGTTTTGCAATGAATATTGTTAGTCAGTGTCAGATAGAGCCTTAATATGAACATCGGATAGCAGCCAAGCATAGACTGAGATATTTGCGAGGAACAATCCCTTTCTGCCTGAAGTATGATAGAAAGAATGATGTCCAATTGATTGGATATACATATTTTGATTGGGGAAATAGTGAGACAGATGGAAGAAGCACTGCAGGTGTATGTTTTACCTTGGAATCCTCTATGGTATCATGGATGAGTAGAAAGCAAGAGTCAATTCCTTTGAGTAGTGTTAAAGCTAACTACATTGCAACATTTGATGTTAGTAGAGAAGCTATCTGGTTGAGGAAGTTGTTGTCTGACTTGTTTGAAGGACCGATTGACCCTACAGTTATACATTTTGATAACGCTAGTTGCATAAGGTTGTTTGAAGACCCAGTATTCCATGGAAGGACAAAGCACATAAATAACAAGTCTCATTACATATGAAAACTGGTGCAAGATGGAGTGTTGCAGCTACAATATATCTCCACCGATGAGCAGGTAGCTGACATTTGGACAAAATTTCTTCCTAATAAGAAGCTTGTATATTTGAGAGACAAGCTTGGATTGGTTGATATCTCCTCCATAGTTTAGAGGGAGAGATAGACACGTCATTCTTGTCTTCACTTTGTGAAAAGAAATGGAGGATTGAGTAAGCATTTGGTTTCCAATACTCTTTTACAATGAGTTAGGTGTTGATTTGGGGTAGCATCAGATGTGCTCTAGCCACGAAATTTGGTGGAGAGGTTGGGGCACATGAGATCTCTAATATTCAGAAAGGGTTTGGGCAGATTCTAAACAGATCAGGAGATATTAAAATAATTAATATTTTTAATGGAGTCCCTAAGTCTAAACTTAGGGAAAATAAAATATTAATGTGTATTAATATGAATCCGTGTTAGAATGGTCCAAAAGACATGGATCAAGCCAGATTTAATCTTAGCTATTGGTTAGGGACTCAATCTTGGCTGTTGATATGTCAACAGGAAAAGTATAAGAGGAGGCTTGAGGTTCACTTAGAGAATACACCAGAGTGATTAATCATTCTATTCTCTAGAGTGGGGTTTGCTAAGAGAGATAGAATTAGTTATCGGGTGATGCAGCTAAGGGGCATTTAAGTACAGAGAGACAGAGGCAGAGATAGTGCCGGGAGAGTAGTGCAATAGCCAAGGAGAGTGACGCAAAGCCAGCCAGGGCTCACGCAGGGCCACGTAGAGGCAGCCGGGAGCTGCGTAGAGCCTCAGGTAGGCCATCGTTGCTGATGCAGAGGGCCAGAAGGCTGATGCAGGGCATCCTAGGGATGACACAGACCCATCTGGGGTGATGCAGGGCCAGCGTGGGACAAAGAGGAGCTGATGCAATCCAGAGAGAGGCTGACACTGGGGTTTCTGGGGCAAATTTGTGTTGAGTAGCTGCCGAAAGGATTATCCGGGGTTTTAGCCAGAAAATTTGTCAGAAACTGAGAGGTATTACTGCCAAGGAAATTCTCTGTTGGGTAGTCCAGTTTCAACACCCAGATTGTACTCTGATATTGCTTAATAAGAAAATCCTCAGATAGCTGCACCGGTTTTCCCACATTGGGTTTTTCCGGGGACATTAGTCCAAAAATAATGGTGTCATATGGTGTGTTTGTTTTCTTTTCTTTTAGTTGCTAATTTGTAATATGTTTGGCATGGACAAGTGTTTATTTTCAGTATTTACATTGTAAATAACTTGTTAAGGAAAATAACAAGCAGGTAGGAATAAATTAGATAAAGTGCATGGAGGGTTTCTAACTAAGTAAACTTAGAAACTTTAACATTGTATCAGATGGTGATTGCAGATCACAGGAGGACTAAAGGACATCAGCCGAGTGGATCAATAGCAGTAGAAAACAGCTGTCCCGAGGTGACAAAAGCTGTTTCTATCAGAGCAGCAACAAGGAAGAGTGACACAATGCCTGCATCATTAAGGGTGAGCCGGGAAGAGGCAATGCAAAGGCTAAGGAAGGCAAGAGAAGCCTCATGCAGAACCACGCAGTAGCTGGGAGGGCTGACGCAGTTGGCTGAGGAGGCCGGGTTGCTGGTGCTGGGATTGCATAGAGCCTAGGAGCTCTCACCTTCAGGTTGCTGGGGTTTAGAAGGCTGCGGGAATATTGCAGAGAGGAGCTGGTGAGGTACTGTAGTCAGAGCAATACCTAACAGAGCAAGGCCAAAGGAGTTGCTACTGAGGGTTTCTAGCCGAGGAACCCGGATCAGTGGTGTGGTTGCACAAGACAATCAGAGTAGGGGGCATCTCGACAGGTGCAGAAAGATTTCCAGGAGGGAAATCAGGACTCAGAGGGAGTCCAGAAGAGAATTTCCAGACGGGAAGTAGAGACTTAGAGGAGTCGAACAGAGACCTTCCAGGAGGGAAGTATAGGAGCATCATGGCACTACACGAGTAAGAGACTAGGATAGACTGGACAGAGCAACGAACTTTGCAGTCTTGAAGGCCAGAATCTTATTCGTACTTGACAGGGTTAGTGTCAAGAACTTCGCCTTGAAGGGAACAACTATCCCAGTCGACCCCAATGATAATGACAGGTACGAGGAGGAGATGGTGAGGGCCTAGAGCATTATCCTTGATGGGGTCAAGGATCATGTAGTACCACACATAACTGAGAAGGAAACGACATTTGAAATGTGGGAGGCTCTGAAGAAGCTGTACCAGCATACTTTTGTGCAGAGAACAATGTTGCTTGAGAATCAATTGAGGTCGTATCAAATGAAGAAGGGAGAATTGATTGACACCTTCCTCGGAGGACTCAATGAGATCCGAGATCAGTTGACTGCTATAGAGGCAACACCAGATCAGGAGCTGATGGTGAGGACAACCCTGAATGCTGTCTCAGAAGACTGGGAGGTGTTTGTCCAGAGTATACTAGGCAGAGGGAGTCTCCCACCTTGGGACGAGATGTGGGCAGCTCTTTGCCAAGAAGAGATTAGACGGTAGTCAAAGACGGATAGCAGCAACAAGGGGATCAAAGTCAAGCGGAGGAGGAAGATGTGGCCCTAGCATCTAAGGGAAAGCAGGAAAAGTGAAAGAAGAAAGATCTCTCCAAGATCAAGTGCTTCCACTGTGAGGAGATGGGTCATTATGCGACCCAGTGTCCAAGGAAGAAGAGTAAGGGAGAGTCTTTCGAAACGAAGGCAACGCCAACACGGGCAGAGAAAGAAGTTTTGACAGACAATGACTGTGCCATGAGTGCACACGCACCACTTGAGCGGAAGTGGGGAGACATCGAGTTGTAGTCAGATGGACTACAGGCGATGAGGGGCAGGATCCTCGAGGTACCCAGCCTCTTGGATTAGACCTTGCTATGGGAGCCCCGAAGAGGAGTGGCAGGACTAGCTGAGTTGGGTAGAGATGGATGCGGATGGAGCAACAAAGAGTGTTGCACCAGTGCATTGCGAGAGGCATAGGAGTGTTGCACCAGTGCAGGATGGGATAGAGAGGTGTGCAACGGTGCGAGATGCAGGGAGTTGTTGCAGCTGCGCAGAGGTTAGAGAGGGATCACTTCTCGGCGGCAGAGGGAGCTTCAGCATCAGTGGGTGTCTCTAGCCCAACAGGGAGGTCAGATTGGGAGATTAGTTACTTACTTCTCAGTAACTGAGTTGCAGTGCAGCAGTGGGTATCACGATGCAACATGATGAGAGGAGGTGCAGTGCAGATGCAGTGCTGGGAGAAAGGACAAACAACAACACGGATGCAGAGGGAGTTGTCGTACAGATGCAACAGTGGCAGTGGCAGAACCATGGGTAGCAGTACAGGATGCAACAGTGCAAAGGATGTTGGCAGGAAGGCATAGCATCAGCACAGGTACCGATGTCGGATGATTAGAGAAATACTTAGTGAGGAGTATTGCTAGAGCACAATCCTCACTAAGAGGGAGTGTTGATTTGGGGTAGCATCGGATGTGCTTTAGCCACGAAATTTGGTGGAGAGGTTGGAGCACATGAGATCTCCAATACCTAAAAAGGGTTTGGGCAAATTCTAAATAGATTAGGAGATATTAAAATAATTAATATTTTTAATGGAGTCCCTAAGTCTAAACTTAGGGAAAATAAAATATTAATGTGTATTAATATGAATCTGTGTTAGAATGGTCCAAACAACATGGATCAAGGCAGATTTAATCTTATCTGTTGATGTTGATTAGGGACTTAATCTCAGCCGTTGATATGTCAACAGGAAAAGTATAAGAGGAGGCTTGAGGGTCACTTGGAGAATACACTAGAGTGATCAGTCATTCTATTCTCTAGAGTGGGGTTTGCTAAGAAGATAGAATTAGTGATCGGGAGATGTAGCTGAGGGGCATTTGAGTACAGAGAGATAGAGAGGCAGAGATAGTGTTGGGAGAGAAGCACAGTAGCCAAGGAGAGTGACCTAGAGCCTGCCAGGGCTCACGCAGGGCCACGCAGAGGTAGCCGGGAGCTGCGTAGAGCCTTTGGGAGGCCAGCGTTGCTGACGCAGAGGGCTAGAAGGTTGATTCAGGGCATTCGAGGGTTGATGCAAACCCATCTGGGGTGTCTCATGGCCAGCGTGGGACAAAGAGGTGCTGATGCAGTCCAGAGAGAAGTTGACGCTGGGGTTTCTAGGGCAAATTTGTGCTGAGTAGCTGCCGAAAGGATTATCCGGGGTTTTAGCCAGAAGATTTGTCAGAAACTGAGAGGTATTACTGCCAAGGAAATTCTCTGTTGGGTAGTCCAGTTTCAACACCCAGATTGTACTCTGATATTGCTTAATAAGAAAATCCTCAGATAGCTGCACCGGTTTTCCCACATTGGGTTTTTCCGGGGACATTAGTCCAAAAATAATGGTGTCATATGGGGTGTTTCTTTCCATTTCTTTTAGTTTCTTATCTGTAATATGTTGAGCATGCACTAGTGTTTCTTTTCCTGTATTTACATTGTAAATAACTTGTTAAGGAAAATAACAAGTAGGTAGGAATAAATCAGATAAAGTGCATGAAGGATTTCTAACTAAGTAAACTTAGAAAATTCAACATTAGGGCAGCCAATAGGTAAGAGTAGTCGAAGAGGAAATTCCTTAAGGACATGTTATTCCATGACATGAATTGCCCTAAAAGGACATGCCTTGTGAACACTTGGGTGGGGTATGTGCCTTGAGAGGCAATGATGATGGTGTCTATCAGTTATTATCTCGCCAACATTGTGCTTTGATCTTGTGGAGAGATAGAGTTGTTAGTCAAGGCCTTGCTATTTGACAATGCTGGTTGGTATGATGAGATGCAATGAGATAAGCTGAAATAATAGGTTATAAGATGGCTTATCAAAATGTACTCTTGATTGTTGTATATTGTAAAAAGAAAGAAAACTATTATTGTTATTTTTTGCAGCATGGGTTTCATGCTCAAGGTCATTTTATTTAGAGGTCAAGCACGCATTGAGTGCTTCTAGGGTTGTCATAGAGTCAAGAAGTGAATAAAGTCATTGCCATATGAAGAAGACCCCATTGGGCATATTGTAACATGTCAAAATAATTATTTTTGTATTTAAAGTGTCAAAATACCCCTCCAAGGCCAAGTCGGCCTGGCAGCTAAGAAGTCGACCTCATTAGGGCATGTCGTCCTCCTTAGAACCTATATGTAGGGGAGAACTCTACCTCCTATGGACACACTGATTCCTCATCATCCAAGCAAAGAAGAGGTAGAAAAAAGGAAAGCAGAGAAAGATAGAAGGAAGAAAGACCAGGTTTTTGGGTTAATTTCCTCTCTCTCTTTCACACACATGTGAAGATAATGCTAGGTTTTTGTAGCTACAAGGTCGAAGTTGTCAAGTTGCAGAAATAAGGTTGAAGAAGGGACTTTTAGGTCACCTATTAGCCCTAGAAGGAAAAGCAACCCAAGCGAAGGAGCAAGGAAGCCTTGGAAGTCCTAATTTCCCTCATACGTGTGGAAGCAACAATTTTTGTTGGGGCTGAAAATTTCAGACCTGCAGTGGAAGCCAAAATTCAGTGGCTGGGGGTCAAAAATGTGCAGTTGGAAGAGATTTGACTAGGCTTGGCTTGGATAGAAGAATCATATTATCAAGAAGGTCTGGTTTGGTCTTGGAAGGGTATTGGTATTGGTTTAGAGGTCTTGGAATTCGTCATATGAGGGATCTATAAGAAGAGAAGAGATTTGTGGGTTTTCCTCTCAAGAGGAGAGGTTTTGGCCCTGACTTGTAGCCTACATCCTATGTTCTTTTGTACTATTGATCTTCATGTTTTTGGTAGCTGTTTGATGATAGGAACAACATAATAATAAGTGAAGAAGCTAATAATCAAGAAAAAGTAAAAAAACATCAGAAGCAGTTATCAATTATAAGATAAATCATCCTAATTATAGCCCTATTGATTTCTTAACAATATAGACATGATTTTCTTGAAATTTCGAATGATAGAAAGAGAAACAAAAAGCAACATGCCACCACAACATACATTGATGAACTACCAAAGAAACCCAAGGCTGAAGATTCAGGTATTGAAGATTTCTTTTATTTTTTTGTTGTTACAGGTTCAATTGTAGATAGCGATGATTTTTGGCTAGTAGATAGTGGTGCCTCAAGGTACATGACAGGAGATCGTGACAACCTCACAAGTCTAATCGAAAGAAGACTATCTCAAGAAGTGGAACTATGTGTGATCAGATTTTTGAAAAAATCAATTTTCTGAGGTTTTGTTTCCAAAAAACGTCGCCGCTTCGTCCTTGCTTTGTGCAACATTGAGCTGGCTCATACATGTATGAAACTCTAATTATTCTATACTAAAAGCTATGTCACAGGGTTCGCTGAATTTGAAGGTTCAGGTTCGAAATTCAGCGAACCTAAAAAAAATTTTGAAATTCATTCAGGTTCGCTGAACCTGAACGAATTCGAACCCGAACCTGAAAGCGAATCTGAACTAACATTAACGTGAATTTGAACAATCTTTTTTTGAGGTTCGACAATTTTTTTTACCATTTTTTTTACGGTTTTTGGAAATTCCAGTAGCTGTAGCAAAATGAATATTTTAAAATAGAAATAAGGGATAGACCCTGTTCCCTGCAAAGGCAAAGCACTATGAGACGCTCGAATCCATAAGCGAAACCATTGTCCAACACCTCCTGTATATTTAAAATCGGGTACCCTGGGTCGACTCACCTGTAGATGGGGTTCAAGCCAAACTGAAAGACCTACGACCTAACGACCCGCGTTTTTAAAAAACACGAGCTTTGCGCTCGCCGTTGTTTCTATTCATCCACCCCATAGCACTAGTTTGCTTATTTATTATGAGGGGCTTTCAACATCACTATCACTCTTCATTCAAGTTTTCGCCTGCCGAATTGGAGCTAGAAAATAAAAATAGGAGATAAGAGATGGTTGGGATGTCCGGTTAATAAAAAGTTGTAAGCTGTCCTCTCATTATTTTTTCATGGTTAAAGGACCTAATATATTAAAAATTTGCTTATATTTTTGCACAAATATTTATGATACATTAAAAAAAATATTGAAAATGGCATTTTTATATAAATTTTTATGATTATATTTCTAACCGTATAGAAATTTATGAAGAACTTATTTATTATCTTACACTTTAATGGCTAAGACGTTATTTATTAAATGATGGTCATCTCATATCTCATAATCTAGAATGTTAGAATGATTACAATTATTCATGTATTGTTTACTAATAAGAATTTGTATTCATGTGTTTATGGATCGATTTTGAATTTTTATTATTTTGTCATATATATATATATATTGAAAATTATGTATAGTCGAACCTCATTCGAACCTGATCGGAAAATTCGAATTCGAATCGAACTTAATCGTTGTCAAACTCGAACCGTGTGACATAGACTAAAAGTACATCATTCTCATAAATGTTTGCAAGTGTTCAAAATATTCTCTAGCATATCTTAGATTCGTGACATATTAGAGAATATAGCAATGCCTCTCTTGGAAACAAGTGATTTGAACATTTTCCATTTCATATGTTCATCCTATAATGTTTTGAATAGATGTTTTTATTTAGGAAGCCCACTGGTGCACTGTTTTACATTTTCCTTTGGCAATTTCCTTGATAACAGATTTGGAGTGGATTCTGCCCCTGCTATTGTCTTCGTGAAAGATCCTTTTGCAGAACCTGTTGTACATTATGGTACATAACTTGAACTTTGCAGACATCTCTTCTATCTTTTAAAAGTGTCTTTAGCTCCCCTCTATCTTTGTTTAGCTATTATTTTTGGTTGTAATTGTGAGTCCTGACCTACTCTGGTCTTTCGTGAACATCTGTAAAAATTTTAAATTTTGTATAGCAATTGACTTTCTTCTTGCTGAGACAAGAATTAATGTGTGTGTTCTCTCTTATTACAGGGGCTATCAATAGTTCTGATTTTCATAATCTGATGGAGCAACATAAAAGTCATGGTGAGTATCTTTGTTCACATGAAATGTAGAGATAGATGTGATTATGGTATTTGAAATTGAAATGTCATTTAGACCACAATGTACTACAAAGCTAGTGTCTGTGAACGTAAGTGGCATAAAGATGTAGATATAAAAACTATGCAGGAACCCAAAAGGAAGTGATTGTGAAACAATTCCAAAACAGAGGGTTCAAGTACCAATATGATTCAGGTTGTTATGGTAATAAGAACAGGTAGCATCTAGGAACTGCTCAATGAAGTGTAATAAAAAAAATGAATTGATATGGAATTAAGTGATTTAGATATTGGACTTACATCTTTGGAAGCTCATATAGCTGAAAGAGATCATTTAGGATTCTATTCAGATCTCCATTTTATCCCTTTGGTGTAGTTTGCTCAGAATTTAAAAGATGCCCCCAAAGTATTGCTTTCGATTCTTTGTCAAATGGAATGAAAACTTTTATAATTGAAGCAGCATGGTTCACTAAAAGTATTTGGCCTTGACTCAAAAGAATTGAAAACTACGAAAGGTGGCTTTGGCATATGATGATCTTCTTCTCTTTTTCTTGCAACTGATTGACAGCCTCCTATGACATTTTCTCTTCGCTATGATAAAAGTTTTCATACACATCATCAAGTAACAATGAGATCTTTGGTTTCTCCAAAATAAATCTGCAAACAAACTGCCCCCCTTTCTTGCTTTCAAGAAAATCTCCACACATTAATCAGATTTGGGAACACAATCAGATTGCACCATAAGGCTTACTGTCTTTGCTTGCATGGCTGAAATCTGCTGTCATACACTGAAAGATTACTGGATTGCTAGTCCATGCATGTGCCTGTAACCTAGATATACATTTTTACTCATTCTATATGTTCCTTTTGCATGATAAGAATGCCATCTGAAAATATTAACGTCTGATTTTGTATGTCTTGCCATTATTTCATTTCACAAAGTCCTTTCTCGTGTACCATAAACTCATGATATCATCGTTCTTCATGCTGATTTTCATAATACAAACACTCCATTCCGCATTGAAACCATTGTGATGAGAATCAATGGAATCAAGACAATTGACCCCTTCAAGGATCACAAATCTGCTCCTCAAAATGATTAGAAAGGAAAGGTGCAAATTTGTGTCTTCAGCTGTCAAGCTCTTACTATTGACCTCATGTTAACCCCTAGATCTACTTCCTAGAGATCTAGAGGGTTAAAGGCCAGCTTGCATTATCTCTCTGGTGATCAGTGATGGATTTTAAGCATTGGTATATGAGTCAAGGTCTGGTTGCATTGCAATATTCCAGGCACAAGGTCATATGATTGATCTTATTCCTATTCTTGCACAAAATTTGGTCATAATAAAGATTATTTTAGGCATTTTGAGGGACAGGTGCTTGCATGTCAATGTTGATCACACCTTTAGATTCCTCACGAGAAATCAAGCCTGATGAGTATAATATCGGGGGTTATCTAAAGAATTTCTACTTTTAGCAATTGGCAGACATGAATGACACATGGAAGCCGTAAAATGTGACACGTGGCAGCCTTCCTATGGTAGGTAATGTTGAAGAATGTAACTAGGTTCGGTCTTCATATTTATATTTGAGTCAAAGAATGAAAAATATTTTTTTATTGTTATTATTATGACTTATTAAAGCATGGGTTTCATGCTTGGGTCATCATGTTTTAGGTCAAAGTCCCCAATGAAGACTTCTAGGATTTATTCTGAGTCATTAGAGTCATTGTCCATTTAAAGAGACCCTTCTTGGGCTTTTGAATCATGTAAAAGCTTTATTATTGAGTCAAATTAAGTATTTGACACTGACACACCAAGTCAGTCTCAAGAAGATCAAGTCGGCCTCAATTTGGGCAATTCGACCTCACCCAAAGCCTATATATACAAGCAGTTCAATTTCATTTGGAGACATCAACTCAAGTAGTTTGATCTATCTGAAGGAAGTGCAGAAAAGTGCGAAGTTCAAGGTGAAGAAGGATGAAATACAAGTAAAAGGTTTTGGGCTATCTCTTTCTCTCTCTTATGCGAAGTTACAGGGCTAGTTGCTGGATCAAAGATTACTGCTGGAAGGGTTGAAGTTCTGAAAGTGCTGGGTTGAAGTTTCTACTGCTGGAAGGTCGAAATTCTGGGTTTGCTAGGTCGAAGTGCTCCTGTTGCAAGGTTGAAGTTGCTGGAAGGAGAGGCGGACTTGGTGGTCGGAGGCTAAGTCACCGGGTTTGGTGAATTTAATACTTGGTATTCGAAATTCACCGAACCTCAAGAAAAATTGAACTTGTTCGAATGTGTTCTTCAAATAAAATGTCAAACCTGAACGCTGAACCCGAACGACGAATTTGAATGCCGAACTCGAACGCTGGAAATTTTTTTTCCTTGAAAATCACCTAAAAATTCGTTTACGTTCGCTTTTATTCGGTTAAAAAGTCTGAATTTTTATGTGGGTTAAGTAACTTAGGGTTTCGTTGGCAGCCGTTTAACAATTAAAAAAAATAAAAATATAACAGTCACCCGACTGGTTTATGTATTGCCGTGGCTTGCCTTTTGTCTTGATTCACAAATCAAAGACAATAGCATACGAGCCACGACATAGCCGCATACCCATCGACTACACTACGTCGTCTCTAGTCTCCCGCGGTGTCTCGACTCCCAACTGTAGTCTCCAGTCTCTCGTGTCGTCAACTCCACTATCCAATCTCTCGCTTGACCGATCGCTCGAGCCTCACAGTCACTCTCTCTCTTGTTCGACGTCAATCAAGTGGTCGGTCTCTTGCTCCTCTTAGTGGAGGTTTGGAACTGGACTCTTGCTTAGTGTGACAGCAAGCCACAACCCCCAGCGTGACAACAAATCTACTGCTTGAATGCTTCTTGGTTCTTGGTGTCACAAGCTCAGCTAGTCACAGCCGGTAGTCTACAGACTCCTGACTTAGCCTACAGGCCCCAAGCGTGATGCAACACCCTCACAACCACCTAATCTCAGAGGCATTAAAATAGGCTTTCGTCCCTCTTCCTCTTCCTCCACACAGTGAACAGTCCAGGTAAGTCAAAATGCACATTTTTTTTTATTGGTTAAAACTTAATAAGTTAATATACACAATTTAGTAGTTTTTTTTAATATAGTGTTTGGACTCTCAGGCTTCACCCTGCGAGATCCAGACTATTTAAATTTATTTTATAAATTATAGTTTCATTCTACAAAAAAAATATAAAAATAATTAAAATGTAAATTAAAAAAGAAAACTGCAGATATTTCCAGCTTCACCTCAGTCTTCAACAATCAGAACTTTCAAATTTCAATAGCACCCCCAAAATCAATCGCTGTAGCATGGAATTTTGCCAAAAAAGAGGGGAATAATGTTTTGTGTTAGCTGTGTGGACATCAGTTCACTGGCTCTTTAACTAGAGCAGTGGATGACCTTCTCAGTATTAGCAATGGAAGTGGAGGTGGTGTTGAGGGCTGCACTAAGATCTCTGATGAACAAAAAACCGCAGTGGAGAAAGACTATTTCACTTCCAAGATGGAAAAGGAGAAAAGGGAAAATAAGAGGTAGTGAATTGAGAGGGAGATTGCCATGTCTTCCTCAAACACCATTAATTCATTCTCAACCATTGGTGTATCAAGTTCTACTCAAGTAAAAACAGGGGGAACCAAAACATTAAATTAATTCTGGAAACCCATGGAGAGACAAGAAGTTGATGATGCTGTTGCAGAATTCTTTTATGCATGTGCAATTCCCTTTAATGTGGTGAGGAGTCCATATTTTAAAAATGTAATTAAAAAGGCCATTGATTTTGGGAAGGGCTATGTTCCTCCCAGATCTGAAGCTTTAAGGACCACTTTGCTAAAGAAAACAAGAGACAAAGTGACAAAAAAGCTGGTTGAGATTAAAGAGTCTTGGAAGCATACAAATGCACAATTTTGAGTGATGGTTGGTCAGATTTGTGTCATTGCCCATTGATCAATGTGCTTGTTTATAGTCCTCAAGGGGTACTTTTTTTGAAGGAAGTTAATGCAATGGATCGAGTGAAGACATCAGAATTTATTTTTGGAATTTTGGATGAAGCAATTCAAGAGGTTGGGGAGAAAAATGTGGTCCATGTTATTATAGATAATCCATCAAATTGCGTTGGTGCAGGTAAGATGATTATGGAAAAGTATAATCACATTTATTGGACCCCTTGTGCAGCTCATTGCCTAGGTTTAATATTGCATGATTTAGCCAAATTTTTTGGGTCAATGAGACAATCCGAAGAGCCAAAACAATTGCAAACTTCATCATCAACCATCATCTCACTTTGAGCATATATAGAAAGAATGAATCAAAAGAGTTGTTGAGGCCTTGTGATACAAGGTTTGCCACTTTTTATATTACTCTGAAAAGAATTGTTGAGGAAAAAGCAGCCTAAGAGCTATTTTCTGCAATACTGAGTGGGAGAGATCTCCCCTTTCAAAAGAAACTAAGGGGAAAAATGTTGAACAAATAGTGCTGAATAATAGTTTTTGGGAAAATGCAAACAAGGTTTTAAAAATATGTGGCCCAATTGTTAATGTGCTCTACATGGTTGATGGTGACAAACCTTGTATGTGTTTTGTTTATGAAAGCCTTGATCGTTGCAAAGAGGCCATTGCAAGTGCTTTTAATAATGTGGAAGTTGATTACCAAGAGATATGGGATTTAATTGATCAAAGATGGAAGATGATGCACAGTCCATTACATGTAGCAGCATGCTATTTGGACCCTAGATTGTTTGGGTTATCAAGACATAGGGATGAAGAAGCCATGAATGGACTTATCCAGGCTATTGAGAAGCTAAATCCAGATCCAGTAATTGCAGGTTTGGTCAGATGTCAATTGAGGGCATACATGTTAGAAGAAGGGTTATTTGGAACACAATCAACAAAGTATGATAGGAGCATAAGTGATCCAACAGTATGGTGGGAATTTTATGGTTCAGGGGCACCAGAATTGCAAAATTTTGCAATTCATATCTTAAGCTAGGGATCAAGTGCATCAGCATGTGAAAGGAATTGGAGTGCCTTTGACCACATTCATTCCAAGAAAAGAAATAGATTGTTATCTGGAAGATTAGAAGTTCTTGTTTATGTTCGTAGTAACTTGCATTTGGCTTTGAAAAATGTGGCTAAAGAGTCATCCAATTCCTCTACTCCGTGGATTGATCCTGTTCCAAATGCATCAAGGCATGAAGCTGATTTGTACATTGATAGTGACATTGACAGGGAATTGAGTGATGAATCTGATGCTGAAGCATCTACCAGATTCAGAGCTCCTACTGCTCTTGATGATATAGAACTTTTTGATATAAAAAGTGGGCCATAGGAACATGAAGAATAAAACATGCGTTCCTGTTTTAGACTTCTAGTTTACTTTTTGCATGAACAATTTTCTAAAACTGCCATGCTACTTTAAACATTCGAGTTTATATATTTTGAATACTTTTTTATCTGATTGCTTTTCAATATATGAAATTTGATATGGCCCATGGTTTTGTTGAATTTGATATGGGTGCCAATGTCTATGATGAATTTCTCACTATGTATGGAAGTTGATTCTTTATTGGCACTCGCTTTCATGGTTTATAAAATTATGTGGAAATGATTTAAATGTTTGAGCAATAATCCTATGTGTTTGCAATGTGCATTATGGACTTTGAAATTTGACTTTAAATTGATTTTTTTTTTTAAATTTATATATACTTTTTTTTTTCAAATTTCTATAGGTCGAATTTTATGTCGAACTTTATCGACAAAATTTTAGGTGCCAAACTTTATTCAAATTTCCAGGTTATTGAACTCGAACACGAACACGAACGTGGTGACTTAGGTTGGAGGAGGTTTGTGTCTAGGTTGAAGAGTCTTGGATTATCTCATCTTAACTATTGAAGGAAGAAGTTTGACTGGGTTTTCCCTAGATAGGGGTTTTGCCCTGGCAAAGTGCCTACATCTTGTGTCTCTTGTTTTGTGATCTTCATACACATATAATTTGGTAGTTGCTTGATGAAAGATAATATAATAAAAGATATAAAAGAAGCTAATATAATTCACAAGTAATTATCAAGAAAGAGAAATATAACCGTAATTCTACTAGCCTCGATTTTTCAACATGGTATTAGAGGTAAGGTCAGGGAAAATTGGAGTTCAATCAATTGGATTGAAAGAAAAGGCTACTCCCTCTATAATAAGATACTTGAAAATGGGACTCAACATTGCAGAAAGCTGGATCAAAAGGATCATCTACAACTTATTCAACAAGGTCAAAGACAAAGGGTTTTTGGCTGCACTTACAGGTTCACTCAATGATGACAATGCATGGATTATTGATAGTGGAGCATCAAGGTACATGACAGGAGATAGCAAACATCTTCATACTCTATCAAAAGAACAATCTTCCAATGTAGTGGAATTGGGAGACAACAAAAGCTATGTTGTTAAAGGCCTGGGATCAACCTCTTTCAAGCTGGACAATGGAGCAAAGCTACATCTCAACAATATACTATGGGTTCCAGGTTTTAAAAAGAATTTATTTTCAATTTCTTATTTAAAAGATAAAGGTGATAGAGTTGCTTTTGTATATGGAAAGGTTTTGACTTGGGGTAAAGATTCAAGCATCGATAAAGCTAGTCATTGGGATTCGTGAAGGAAGTTTATATAGCATATTAACACCATCTCCTCAAGCCCTAGTTCACATGGAAATCAATCCCATTGAACTATGGCATAGAAGATATGGTCATCTACATTACAAGTTTATTCCCTCTCTCAACAAATTCGTAAATGGCAGGTGCTCCCAAGTGTAGAACCATTGCAAAACAGAGTTGGTGCTCTGGAGGTTGGAAGCCTCACTGAAGTCCATGTTGGAGCTTGGCAACTAATCACAACTAGATATATAATTATATTGTATTTATTTCATTGCACTGTTTTGTGTTAATAAAAGCATTAATTCCAGCTATCTGTTTCTGTGTTTCATATATATATATGTGTGTGTGAGTGTGTGTGCTTTTGGTAACAACAAGAACAACAAAAAAGAAGAATACTGATTCACCTTCCTGCCCCTCTCAGTATTTCCAACAATTGGTATCATAGCAGGCTTCTTCTTACTAGCTTAACAGCTTGAAGAAGGATCCGCAACCATGATGAGAAATCACGAAGCATCAGGAAGACCTCCTTTATTCGATGGCACTAACTTTGGTTTTTGGAAAAAATGAATGACCTATTACTTATTGTACCTTGGACCTGAAGTCTGGCATTTTGTTCAAAATGAATACCAAATGACTACCACTCTTTCAACAAATCAAGATGAGAGGAAAGCCTACATTGTAAATGCAAAGGCCTTGAACTCCATCATTAGTGGAATCACTAATTCCGAGTGTACAAAAGTCATGCGCTGTACCTCTGCCAAAGAAATGTGGGAGAAGCTAGTTGGCTTATACGATGGAGACTCAAAAGTCAAGAAGGAAAAGCTTCAAACTCACAGTAGACAATTTGAAAGTCTGAGGATGGAAGATGAAGAAGACATTGCAGCATACCTCCTAAGAATCGCTGAAGTGGTCAACTCCCTGAAAGGATTGGATGAAAAATTGAAGAAAGTACCATTGTTCAAAAGGTATTAAGATCTCTTCCAGACAGATTTGACTCCAAAATAACCACCATAGAAGAAGAAAAGGATCTAGATACCCTCAAAATGGATGAACTCCATGGAATCCTCACTGCCTATGAGATAAGGAAAGGTGGCCCAAGCTCCAAAGATGTAGCATTCAAGGCCTCAAAGTCAAAGAAGGGGAAAGAAAGGAATGACTGTAGTGATGAGTTCGATGTGGAATCTGAATTGGCTCAATTTGTACGAAAGTGGAAGAAGATCTAAGCTTAAAGGAAAGTACCCTCTTATCTGTTTTAAATGTGGAAAAATAGGTCATTATGCAGCAAAATGTCCTCATAAACATGATAGTGATGATAAAGGAAATTCTAAAAGAATGGCACACAAAAAGAAAGGATTCAATAAGAAGAACTTCTTCTCTAAGCAAGATGAGTCTGATGAGGATGAGTTTATGGTCATAAAAAAGAAATCAAATGAGGAAAGTGACCATGATGAAAGCCAAGAAACATTATTTATGGCATTCGCAAATGATGATGACTCAGGTTTGGAAGGAAATATAGATGAATTGTTAATAAGTGCCATTGAAGAAAATGAGAAACTATGGAATAAAATCATCTCTCTCAATGTGGAAAACGAGGAAACAAGAAGGAGAGAAGATCTCTTGGAAGCAAAGCTAAAAGAAAAGGAAGAGACATGTGAAGAACGTGAGGCCGAAGTAGTTTCTCTAAGAAAGGAGTTGGAGAAAATTAAAAAGGGCTGTAAAAGCTCTCAAATACTTGAGACTATTCTGAAAAGTTAAAAACCTCAACATGACAAGTCTGGAATAGGTTTCAAAGGAGAATCCTCCAAGCACTAAGAATAGTGCGAAAAGCTATGCCGATGCACTTTCCTGCAATCCAAAAGAAGAAAAAGAATGTTATCAAAAGCACATCCCAGATCCAAAGAATAAAGAGAGAATTACTCCAAAGAAGAATGTGGAGTCGAATCATGGACACTACAGCATATACAAACCTATACTCCACTAAGGGCCCATCTCAAATCCAAAGGATGAGGGAGGAGTAATTCCTAGGAAGGAAATCGACTCAAACCATGGCTGCTTCAACACGTACAAAATCATCTTTCTTGGACACTGTTTTCACTGTAAAAACTTCGGTCATCAAGCCAGACATTGCATGGCTCGCAGAAGTGAAACGCCAAAGCTAATGGACCGAATAATCAATTCATATGCCCCCAAAAGGTAGGACAAATCAAAACCTTCAATTCATTTGATCCCTTGACTGAATTTGATCTGATTTGCTGATTCTGCTACAATAATGGAGACAATGAACAAGACTGCCCACTCAAAGGAAGAAAGACGAGTAGTAAGAATTCCAGCGTGGATAAATGTGACCTGGCTCTATATGCTCAAAATATTGGAAATCATTGGTTTGTGGATAGTGGGTGCTCCAGACACACGACAAGAGACAAAAGGAAGTTTGTCTCATTGAGCAAAAAGGAAGGGAATGTCCTTTGGAAGTGGATTTGGCAAAATTGCAGGAAAAGGAACTGTTACTCTGATCAATGGAAAAGGAAAAGCTCAAGATGCTCTATTGGTAGACGGGCTCAAACATAATCTCTTGAGTGTCAGCCAAATTTGTGATCAAGGACATAAGGTTGTCTTCAGCACCAAAGACTGTGAAATAAGGAACTCTTCCTCAAGGGAACTTGTGGCGAAAGGGGTTAGAACACCAGACAACATTTACATTCTGGACAAGATTCAAGAAAATAAATGCTACCTGAGTCAGACAGATGAAAGTTGGCTGTGGCACAAGCGACTTGGACATACAAGCTATGAAAATCTGATCAATATTAGCAAGATTAGCGCTGTACGAGACATCCCAAGGCTAGTCAAACCATATCAAGGAGTATGTGGTCCATGTCAACATGGAAAGAAAACCAGAACCAGCCACAAGACAAAGGAGTTCTCTACATCAAAGCCCTTGGAGATCATCCATTTTGATTTGTGTGGACCAACTAGAAATCAAGCACTCCAAGGAGAAAGGTATTTTTTTTTATTTGTTGATGACTATACTAGAATGATGTGGATATATTTTATAGAGTATAAATTTGAAACTTTTGAGCGTTTTAAGAATCTAAAAGCCCTTGTAGAAAATGAAAAAGATTCAAACATTAAGTGCTTCAGAACAGACAAAGTGGGAGAATTCACATCAAACGGGTTTAGTGAGTTCTATAATATTCATGGAATTAAAAGGGAATTCTCTGCTACCAAAACACCTCAGCAAAATGGGGTAGTTGAAAGAAGAAACCGAATAGTCCAAGAAATGGCAAGAACAATGTTATTAGCAGCAGACTTGCAGCCAAAATTCTAGAGAGAAGCAGTAGGGACGACTGTCTATACATTAAATCGAACTCAATTAAGACCAAATTGTGAAAAAACTCCTTATGAGTTATGGAAAGGAAGACCAACTTCAGTAAAGTACTTCAAGATCTTTGGAAGCAAGTGCTTCATAAAAATCAATGATGGCTCACCAGGAAAGTTTGATTCTCGGGTTGATGAAGGGATATTTCTTGGATACTCTACACGAAGCAAGGCTGTCAAGTGCTACAATTTTCGACTAAAGAAAATAGTGGAAAGCATTGATGCAAAGGTTGATGAAGACCTTCTGGAAAAAGAAATTGAAGGACGTGAAGATGATATTCTCATTGAAGAAGAAGAACCTAAAGAAGAAGAACCTGAAGAAGAAGAAATAGATGAGGAAGAAGAAGAAGAGGAGAAAGAACCACCTCATACCCCTTCAAAGATGAAGTTTATCCAGAAATATGATCCAGAAGAGCAGATTATTGGCAATAGAGATGAAGGGATGCAAACTCAAAGAAGGGTGACCATTACACCAAAGAGAAATGTTATTGATCTTCTATCTATGACAGAACCAGAAACATTTGCAAAAGCAAGTAAGGATCCTCATTGGGTAAAAGCCATGGAAGAAGAAATGTCCCAAATTGAGAAGAACAAAACATGGGAGCTGGTACCTCATCCAAAGGACAAAAACATAATAGGAACCAAATGGGTGTTCAAAAATAAAATGAACGAGGAAGGACATGTTATCAGAAACAAAGCAAGGCTTGTCTGCAAAGGCTATTCACAAATTGAAGGAATTGATTTTGAAGAGACATTTGCACCAGTAGCCCGTATGGAAGCTATCAGGATGTTCTTGGCATTTGCTTGCTCAAAAGGATTCAAAATCTATCAAATGGACGTAAAATCAGCATTTGTAAATGGAGAACTCAAGGAAGAAATCTACATGGAGCAGCCAGAAGGTTTTGATCTAACAAAAGGAAAGAACTTAGCCTGTAAGTTGAAAAAGGCCTTATATGGGTTGAAACAAGCTCCTAGAGCTTGGTATGCAAGATTGGATCACTATTTACAACAACAAGGCTTCAAAAAGGGAGTGGCTGGAAGTAATCTATACATAAAGATAGATGAAGGTAAGTTATTAGTTACTCTTGTTTATGTCAATGATTTGATTTTTGCTAGCAATAATGATGAAATGAGCCACGAATTTTCTCAAAACATGTCAAAAGAGTTTGAGATGTCAATGATAGGAGAGCTGTCTCACTTCCTTGGACTTTAGGTATCTCAAACCAGAGTAAGACTGTGTATATCTCAAACCAAATATCTAAAAGACATGCTCAAAAGATATGGAATGGAGCATTGTACACCCATGAGCACACCTATGACCACAAACTGCAAATCAAGCAAAGATGCTGACTCCCCTCCAGTGGATGCAACTGATTACATGTCAATAAGTGGAGCCCTTCTATACTTAACAGCTACAAGACCAGACATAATGTAGGCAGTAGGAATGGTGGGAAGATTTCAATCTGCTCCCAAACAATCCCATTTATTAGCTGTAAAAAGAATTCTCAGATATCTAAAAGGAACTCTTGATTTTGGTCTTTGGTACCCAAAAAGCTCAACACTGACTGTAACTGCATACATTGATGTTGATTGGGATGGAAGTATAGATGATTGGAAAAGCACTAGTGGAAATGCGTTCTTCCTAGGAGACTGTTTAGTATCCTGGCTCAACAAAAAACAATCATCCATATCATTATCCACAACCAAAGCCGAGTATATTGCTGCAACGGACTGTTGTACTCTAATACTATGGATGAAGGAAGCTCTAAAAGATGTCAACATATGTATAGATCAGTCGATTACCATCTATTTGTGACAACACAAGTGCTATCAGTCTCAGCGAAAATCCAGTGATGCACTTAAGGACCAAACACATACCAATCAAGTATCATTTCCTCTGTGAGCAAGTAGCTAAACAAAACATCGTCCTGGAATATATCAGTACTAAGGAGCAGATAGTTGATATTTTCACAAAACCTCTTCCTCAAGAAGCATTCGAACATCTGCGTCAAAAGATAGGGGTTATCTCTTTATCATCACTCAAGTTCGTTCATAAAGATGTAGCAGGATAGGGGGAGCAGTTTGAAAGGGGGAGTCCGTATGCATTCCTTTGCCATTGATGTCAAAGGGGGAGAGCTGAGGAATATTGCCATCAATAACAAAGGGGGAGATTGTTGGACACAGATTGTCATTATGGCAATATTCGAGGAGCAAACAGAGCTATTGGAGGAGCCAAGAGGAGCCACATATATATATGACATATATATATGCCAAAGAAGAGGAGCACACAGAGCAAACGGAGGAAACAGAGAAACAGAGCCATCAGAGCCACAGAGGAAGCAGATAGAGTTATCGAGAGCCATCGGGAGGAGAACTCATATATATATATCCATTTACGTTATCGGGCCTGTAAAACCCATGTATGCATGCTTTAACACTATCGGCGAGCAAGACTATGCATCGATGGCACATTACACTATCGGGAGCAGCGATATGCCACAAACTCATGTATTTACCCATCGACGGCTAAAATCATGCATATATGCATTTAACACTATTGGAGGCGCAAACAGAGGCCAAGGCATATACATAGGCAAATACACTATCGGAGGCGGAAAGCGGACCTGAAATTTTATGAACGGGAGCGTTGAGTTGCATCGGGTCTGGTACCAGCAGCATTTCGGAGCGGAGTGTATTAAGTGTTAAGCGCCATTGTAAATCGCCGATAGCGATTAGTGATATCGCATCGGACCAAAGGAATAGCATCGATAGCGCAGTCCATTTGGACCTCTGATTGTCGATAAGGCGATTTGATCTGGACGGTCACAAATGCTTGGCGCGTTGACTTCGGTGTATGGTAAGCGTGCCGATAGGAAAAGGTAAAACCCAGTGTTTTCGGGTATTTTCCGAAGTATTTCTGTTTAAAAAGAAAACAGGTGGGTATATGTATCATGTGAAAAAGGTTTTGGGGTTGATTGTGATGAAACTGTGGAGGATCGGCCGTCGGCCATCGGTGATGCCATGGTGTCAACATATAGAGGACCTTCAAGAGTCACAAATTGCCGATTGCGATTTAAGCGCAGACCTGATATAGAAATAGATGCGGGTGTAATATACCCTGAAGTTTGCCCTTCAGTCTTTTCGACTGTTTTGCCCATATTTCCTGTGTAATCAAGTTTTTTTTGGCTTGCGTGGGGTTTTTTAGGCCAAAAGGCCTATGATAACTATTCCGATGAATCAGGAGGCTGAGCGTCAGTTAAGTGGGATGTATCAGGGCAATGGAGATTGCGATTGGGGCATAACACCACCGTTAAATTGAAAAACTCTATGTATGTCTACAATCATTGTCAAACGGAGCACTGTTACTGTTAACGAGGAAGATGTGTTCTCCATGGATTATTTGGATCTCTCTAATGAATCTACGTGTCCCCAGAAGAGTCGGTGAACTTGCACAGCGCAGAGGAAGCCATAGCGACCGAGGAGGAAGCCAAAGAGGCGGTGTAAGCGGAAACGAATGGACAGAGGCATGGGGAATGAATAAAACAGAAAAACAGAGAAGCAACGGTTGTTGTTGAGTGAATAACCAGAGTGAGAGGCAGCAGAGGCAGAAGAAGCAACATAGGTAGTAAAGGCAGAATAAGCAGCAGAGGCAGTAGAGGCAGAAGAAGCAGTTGAGGCAGTAGAGGCAAAAGAAGCAACAGAGACAATAGAGGCAGAAGAAACAGTAGAGGCAGAGGCAGTGGAGGCAGAAGAAGCAATAGAGGTAGTAGAGGCAAGAGAAGCAGGAGAATAGGAGTGAAGGAGAACCTCGACAGAACAAAGATCAGCAACATAACAGTTTATACCAGGGTTGGGTTGGAGCCCAAGAGGTTGGAGCCTCAGAACTGAACAAGATTGAAATCTCTGGGGGTTGGTGCTCCTAAGTGTAGAACCATTGCAAAACACAGTTGGAGCCTCATTGAAGTCCAAGTTGGAGCTTGGCAACTAATCACAACCAGATATATACTTATATTGTATTTATTTCATTGCACTGTTTTGTGTTAATAAAAGCATTAATTTCAGCTATCTGTTTCTGTGTTTCATATATATATATGTGTGTGTGTGTGTGTGTGTGTGTGCTTTTGGTAACAACAAGAACAACAAAAAAGAGGAATACTGATTCACCCCCCCTTCCCTCCACCCCCCTCAGTATTTCCAACAATTCCCAATATTAAAGAAGATCGTGAAGGAATATGCAAGGGATGTGCCTTGGGAAAGAATACAAGAAAACCATTTACAAGCAATGAGACAAGGTCTAAAGAAATATTGGACGTTATGCATTCAGATGTATGTGGGCCGATGTCTAACAAATCACTTGGAGGTCATCTCTATTATGTAACCTTCATTGATGATCACTCTAGAAAGACATGGCTCTATCTATTCAAAAGAAAGGATGAAGTATTTGAAAAATTCAAGGAATTTAGGTTTGAAGTAGAGACCTTAACCGAAAAAAGAAAAAAGACTTTAAGATCCAATAATGGTGGATCTGAAAATTTCTAAATCTACACATCAGAAATCCTACTGCAATCACTGGTTTATCATCTCGTACTTGTTTTTACATTCAACAAGTTATTTAATTATTAAAATACTGATGAAAAACACTACTGCAGACTACACTGACATACAGAGCATAAACTGAAATAGAACGACACAAATACACAAGGGACACCGTTATTTTTGGACAAACAACCCCGGAAAATCCCAATGCGGGAAACTAGTGCAACATATAGAGGGTTTGTATTATTAAGCAAGCAAAATTTGACAAATGAAAGAAGCCTATATCCATCTTCCAAAGGACAAATGAAAGAAGCTGGATTCGACAAGCATTAAAGGGATTTTTGTTGGCTAAATTCTTTCTTCAAAGGCATATAGAATCTACATCAAAGAAGGAAGACACATTGAAGTAAGCAGGGACATTATATTTGATGAAAGTCATGCCTACAAAAGATCCAAAGATATTCTCATTGATTCCGATGACGAAGACATACCACTATTCGAAGAAAAACAACACCATGACAATCCTACTACAAATCAAAAAGAAGAAGAAGAAGGACCAAATGAGCCTATTCAACCTGTGATTATACCCGACACAAGTTAAAGGCCAAATTGGTTGAGAGCTTCTCTTGAAGATGTTGGAGGACATGGAGCTGTGAAAGGAACTTGCAAAGGAACCTTTAAAGAAAGTAAGAGACCAAAAATATATTTTGGATATGTTGCATACATAACAAAGCTAATAGAAGTTGAACCAGCTACATTTACATTTGAGAAAGCTGCTAATAAAGAACTATGAAAGAAAGCTTTGTAGGAAGAATATCAATCCATCATGAAGAATGGGGTTTGGGAAATTGTTCCTAGACCTAGTGACAAATCGGTTGTCACTTCCAAATCGATCTACAAGATCAAGCACGTTGTTGATGGAAGCATAGATAAGTACAAAGCCAGATTCGTTGCTAGGGGTTTCTCTCAAAAGGAAGGCATAGACAATGAAGAAACCTTTGCACCTACTGCAAGACATACTACTACAAGATCTTTGGTTTTGTTGGTTGCAATAATGGTATGGAATATCCATCAAATGAATGTGAAAACAACATTTCTGAATGGGACTATTGACCGCTGCGTGTCAACTACCCATAGCAGTACACCCCTTTTTTCGCAAAAAGGGACAGCGCTTGATCGAGATGTTCGTGCCATTCAGCAGTCATCGTCATTCTCCTGATCCTATTAAGTTGTAAAACCCAGTCTGCATTTTGATGTAAATAATCTTAGCAGAGCTGAGTCATGTATGTAAATTGCCTAGGTGGACCTAATTTTCTAGTGATAATCTTCATTCCGAAAGGTTTTTCGTCTCATCGATCCATGATCGGCAGAGTTTTCCTTCAACCTGACCCCAAAGCCGGAACGAATTTTATCATTAGAGTCTTAGGATAATCCTAGTGTGTTAATCTGCTAGATTATGTTTGGTCACAGAGCTAGGTGGTCTATGAGGATCTATCAAAGGGTTTTTCCCCCCTGAAGATGTAAAATTTGTAAAAGTCATGATGTAAAGAGTCTTGAGGGTTGAAAATGTTAATCCCCTCATGCGTCTTAGGTCCTAGGTCCTAGGGAAATTTTTCCAAAAGCTATGTTTGATGATCCATGATAAAAACAATAAAAAATAAAAGATAAAAATAATAAAAA
>APFE030323422.1:0-47358 GCA_000404065.3 Pinus taeda
ATTAATTAATTTTATTTATTGATTTATTGATTTATTTATTAAATATAAATTAATTCATATAATATTAATAATTAATTTATATATATTGCATTATTATTTTTAATTTCTGATTATCCATGAAATTATAAAACCTGGACCTAATTTAACTTCTTTCTATAGAATAAATTATTAATTAATTATAATTATGAAAATATTAAATATATTTTTTGACTAGGGTCTTTCGGGCAAAAATAGCCGTTAACTCCCGTCTGGAGTTTCTGGCTCGGACTATTTAACATTGTATGCTGGTTGTCTTCTTCAACTTGTCCTGACGATGAACCACACTGGTTGGTTCGAAACGCGTCGACAAAGGTTCTTTCTCATGTGATTCACGCTGAAGCTTTTCTTTTATAAATATGACTGATCACAGAAGCCTCAATTCTACTGTTATAGAATAATTAAAATAATATATAAACCTTTTTAATATGAAAATGGAAATCCCTCAAATAATCAACCCATACTTACCTAAAAAAATAACATAATCTAAAATGCTTAATGGAGCCAAAACTTTATACAAAACTCTATAAAGTATTATAGAATAGTTGGAATAACATGTAATCTTTTTTATATGAAAATAGAAATCACTCGAATGATAAACCCATAATTACATACAAAATATATAAATTAAATATATTAACCTTCTATGTCAAAAAGATTATACAAATTGAATATATTAACTTCTATCTTAAAAGGACATAAACTGAAATCTTTAATGGTCTGAAGCTTATTAGGAATTTGTATCAAATGTGACATGAAGACATGGATTTGACAACGGGTGGAGTGGGCAAAACCCTCTTGTCATTATAGCTAATGAAGAATTGGTATGTGAGGCGAGAAGCATGAACACGAGGGCCTCTCCATTACAACAAATGTTGAACAACTACTCTGGTGAGATATTTAGGTTGGGGACATTCAGCATATTAGAGTTGCAGGGATTCTCGCAGAATTCTAGTCCGTGGAGGCCTAAAAAGAATTGCCAAAATGGGAGAACAATGTTACGTTCCCACGGCTCCTCAATTATATCTGGAATGGATTCGATAATCGAGACACGATAGCACGACAAGAATGATGTTAGAGAGTTGATAATGGTGAAGAAGCGCAGGAGAAGGCTGCTCACCTCCAATTTTCTGATGCTGAATCGCTGGCTTTTCCATGCAACGACGATCAAATTGAACAGATTCAGGCACAGATTCCCCATGGTATGTAATCCTAGCCACATCCCTTCATATTTTAATGTCAGAGAGATGTGCGATGAATCTAACAGAGCGCTCGGAGAAGAGGATATTGTGGACATTATCTGTGAAACCCTAAAAAACCAGCCATGGGGTTTAGCACACAATGATATGGTTTTAAGTGCTTCAATAGTTGTTCGAGTGTTGTGTAAGATGAGTGCGAAGCCCAGGCTTGCCTTGCGCTTCTTTCGTTGGGCCCAAGGTCAGCCCGGGTTCGAACCCACGACCTCAACCTATTGTACCCTCTTGCATATATTGAGCCGTGCGGGTCTTGATCGGTCGGCGTATGGCATTATGGAGAGCATTGTTAAAACCCAATGCTGCGATGTTTTAGAGTCATTGATTAATGAATACAGAGGCGAGGACATCTCTGCTAAGCTTCTTGATTTGTTGCTTTGGATTTATACGAAGGAAAGGCTGATTGAGGACAGCGTTGCTTTGTTTTATAGAATGATTGATGTTGGGATTATGCCCAGCATCCGAAACTGCAACAGGGTTCTGAAGGTCCTGCGTGATTCGGATCGTATAGAGCAGGCCCGAGAAATATACCGACAGATGCTCGACAGCGGCATTTTCCCAAGTATTGTAACGTTTAATACGATGTTGGATGCTTTTTGTAAAGAGGGGAATGTGCAAGAGGCTCTGGATTTGTTGGTCGAGATGGAGATGAAGGGATCTTCGCCTAATGATGTGACTTACAATGTGCTTATAAGTGGTCTCTGCAAGGATGGGAAATTGGATAAAGCCAAGCAGCTGATGCAAGAAATGCAGAATACAGGCTTGAGTGTTTCAGATTTCACTTACAATCCTTTGATCGATGGACATAGCAAGAAAGGCAATATGGTTGAAGCTTTTCGCTTGAGGGATGAGATGGCAGAGAAGGGTCTTTTGCCTACTGTCTCGACATATAATACCCTGATTCATGGGTTGTGCAAAATGGGCAAGGTGAAGGAAGCAAAGGAACAGTTTGATGAAATGTGGAAGAGGGGTCTAGTCCCGGATGTTATTTCGTACAATATAATGATTTATGGATACTGCAAGGATGGCAATATGATCGCGGCTCTAAAGTTGCGCAATGACATGGTTGTTGGCAGTCTTGTGCCCACAGCGGTAACTTACAATACGCTCATTGATGGGTATTGTGGGAGGGGAAACATGGAAGAGGCTCATAAGCTCATGGTTGAAATGATTGATAAGGGTTTGTTTCCAGATCAGCTTACTTATACTGTTATGATAAGGGGACACTGTAAAAGAGGAAACATGATGGTTGCAAAACAGCTTTTCAATGAAATGGTTGATAAAGGTTTGTTTCCAGATTGTTTTACCTACACTACTGTCATTGATGGAGAGTGTAAGTCAGGCAACGTCGAGGAGGCTTTCAAGCTGCATACTGAAATGGTAAGCAGAGGAACTGCACCAAATGTGGTTACTTACAATGCTTTAATTGATGGCTTTTGCAAAGCAGGGAAGATAAAAGAGGCATACGGTCTCTTGCATAAGATGGTGGATGATGGACTAGTTCCTGATAAAGTGACTTTCACCTCATTAATTGATGCACATTGTAAAAAGGGCAACCTTCGAGAAGCCAGGGAGCTCTTTAGTGAAATGCAAAGGAGGGGTTTAGACCCATCCTGTGTTACTTACAGCATTCTCATTCATGGACAGGGTAAGGAAGGTAGAATAAACGCAGCTTTTAAGCTCTTCAATGAAATGATTGAAAAAGGTTTGCAACCTAATGTAGTAACTTATAATGCTTTAATACATGGTCTCTGTAAGGAGGGGGCAATTGAATGGGCATATAGACTATTTAATGAGATGCAAAATAAAGGAGTGTCTCCCAATAAATATACATACACTTCTTTAATCGATGAAAATTGCAACAGAGATAATTTGCAGGAGGCTCTAAGACTATACAATGAGATGGTGGATAAAAGTATTCTACCAGACGTTTGTACTCACAGTGCATTGGTTAAGGGACTTTGTAAAGATGGCAAGTTTCAGGCTATTAGTAACTTCCCTAACGAAATTCTGGAAAGGGATTCTGTCACTGAGGATGGCTTGAAGGATGAAACAATAGAGAGATTTAGCAGGGTAAATGGCATCGAGGTCGTTTTCTGAGACTTGGCATCCATAGCGTGACCTGAATTGCAGTGTCTGGTCCAAGTGAATTATCCAGAATGCATTTGCTAAGTTGATTCAGACACAACCATATCTTCGTTGGCAACCTGATCTCTCTTTTCTTCACGGACAGTTGAAGATCCTCTGTTTGCTCCTGGGTTCATTTTATCAACTAAAGTTTGGCAAAGGTTAGTACAGTATTCGAACTTGTGCCTTTTTTGATAAGAAAATTGCTTTCCTTCCGAGCATTTTGATAAATTAAATGGAGTTTCCTTTAAATAAAGAATTATATTTCCTTTCCATATCCTGTAAAGTTTGCGCAACGTGCTAGTGTCCTCACTTCAGCCTACTTCTGCATGTTTATACAATGGAGCATCTTCAAATGCATGGCTTGAATACTTGAGAAATGAAACAATTCTTTGTAAACTATAAGTAGCTTCTAAGTTATTTCAAAATTTCATGTATTCCTGTGGGCTTCTGATTGATGTCAATTGGTTGCGATTTTTATCAATATTAATTGGAAAATTATAACTCATCTGAACTAAACTGGTTATCAGAAGCTACCACATATGTCAGAACATTGACTTAAGTTTATTGATTAACTCAGTTAATGCCAAGACTTAATTAAAGTTAACAAAATATTCTTTTGCTTTTACATTGTACAATTTTGCAGTGTTGTTTTGGACATCGGGTGTCAAAACTGCAGCCTTTGACCAACGTTATGCAATTTTCATGTAAATTCATTTGCTTTCAAGTTTTTCTAAGGTTGTCCTGAAGACATGGGATTGCTTGTTGACAATATGTAGTGTGGTCGATAAGTTACAACTTCATTATTTCTGTTAACTCAATTGAAGAATCAGACAACGTATACCATTTTCCATGTTTCTAGGAAACATTTGTCTCTATCTTAGTCTGGGAAGCAAGATTGTTTTGAGATCAAGGCATTGTTTTAAATAGTAATATGAATTACAGTGTTCCACAGTGGTGTGGTCCCCCAGGGTGGGGGGCATGTTCCCCATGTTTCCCACGTTCCGGGGATGGGGCAACATTTGGGGAAACATTTCCCCACGTCCCCTTTTGGGGAAACTCGGGGAAAGGCAGGGGGGAACCTTTCCACTGTGTGGGGAACGTGTTTCCCCAAAATGGGTGCTTGTGGGCATACCCCCTCAAAAAGGGGGGCTTTTGGGCAGCCCCTCTCTACCTGAATTTTGCCTGAAAAAATAATTTTTAAGTGGGGAAGCCTAATATTCAATCCTGGGGCCCAACTAATGTTTTATAATTAATGGTGATGTTAAATTCTCAAAGTAAAAGGATGAAAGTGAAAAATTGTTTCACGATGTTTGAGAGTGGTTCCAACCTCATTGGATTTCATATGGAGAAAGTAGAATTTTAGATTCCACTCAAAATCCAACAGACTTAACAACTTTCAGGATTGTGGGGATTGAAATGTTTCCATTGGATTCTATCATGTATGAGGGTATGAAACTAGCATTTAATCAACAACACCAAGCCCTCTACGTACCTCGATTTTGGTGGCATTGATTGTTGAACTCCTCTGTCATGACCCTAGTAAAAATGTACCCATCACTGAAACAAAATCTTGATTTGACATGTTAAGCTCTCTCTATCTTATTTTAATGCTTAGAGGGTGATGTTGACGGTCAGGATCCGAATATTGGCAATGATTTTAATGATATGTAGGTATTTGTTGTAGCATGATTTTTTTTTTTTGACTCTAGAGGCCATCTAGAGCCTCTTTGTTGATGTATTTTTGGTTCAAAGATGGATTGCACTCGGTGCTATTTTGGTTACATGCACCCTTGCTATATATATGAGAAAATTTGCATATTTGTGTATGATGATTTGGGTTCATATGGATGCACATGCATATTCATGTGGGGTCATCTGGTTTTGATGACCAGTCTGGTTCTGATAACATTGCTTCATTGTTCATTTTTAACTTTTGAGACTTGACTTTAGATACTGCTGACCTCAGACTGAGTCTTTGACTCATCACTCTTTAGTATTTTTGAGTTCAAGTAATTTCATTTTACTATTTCAGTCTTTAGACTTTAGTATCTACTATTTTGCTTAGTACTAATCGGATTTTAGAATAAGAAATGACGAATTTAAATGTGTATACAATATTTTACTATTTCTATTTCATTGAATCATTTATGATGTATGAATAAATGTATGTCATTATTGAATTTGAATTTGAATCATGTTTATAACACACATGCACACATACACACATCCCCACGTCTCTCTGCCCCCCTGAAGTTCCCAAAAATTTGGGGGTGCGCCCACATATCCCCTGTGTGTGTCTCCCTGTTCCTGCATCCCCTTGTCCGGGAAACTTGGTGGAACATTGATGAATCACGGGCAAAACAGTTGGTCAAAAGCAATGCTTGAATAAATTTTAAATACAGTTTGACATAAACACTGATATTCTTATATGAAATGTTTCTTAAAAATTTAGCCATTCTCGATTTCTAGATCCATGTTACAATCTTATTTGTAGAAACGAGACTAGAGAATATGGATTTGCTTTTCTATATGAACATAGGCATATTATTTGACATTTGCTATCATGATTCATATCTGTGTTTCTGTGAAGTTTAGCAATTTAACTGATTTGGGGTTACTAAGCACAGTCACCATAAAAGTGTTACATTTTACTTTACACATTACGGTATAGAACCATTATTCATCACATTACCATATATTTTAGTAGTACATTCTTTGTAGTATTTAACTAGTTACAGGCAAAGTCACTGTTAACTCCTTGCTGTGGAAGTTGATATTAAAGTAGCTAAGTAGAATAATTTGTCGATGCTAGCAAACCAGTATGGAGTATATTCTGGTTTATGTAAAGTGGAGCCTTGAGTGGTAGTTGAGGCAGCCTAGGAGTTTCATTCATATGTTAAAAGCATGCTAGTTGTGAAGAGGCCCTTCAAGAAATCATTCAACTACCAGCAAATGAAATGACACATGACTAGTAAGGAAAATGGACAGACTCATTGTCTAGTTACTGAAGATGATTCAGTCACATTATCAGAAAGGCATAGCTTGTAGAGAAGAAACTGATGGTTTTAACCTTGGTGTTGTACTCTAAATCATAGGGAGAAAATGTCTAGAAGGGTTGGTACTTTGCTTGAAAGATTTTGGGAAAATAGCTGTTGCATGCAGAGATGTTTCTGCTCCCATTCTCTTCTTGGTATTCTTTTGATCAAATTGATGGAAAATGCTTGGAATTTTCCTGCCATGAATCAAACTTGAAGTCCTGAGTGCCAATCAAACAGCTTTCAGTCCGTCATAGAATTATTAAGTTAAAAAAATATCTACAATCAATATATAACATTCTGTATCTTGTCAGATGGAACCCTTAAAGAAATCATTCAGCTACCAGCAAATGAGATGACACATGGCTAGTAAGGCAAATGGACAGATACCTTGTCTATTTATTGAAGATAATTTGGTGACAACCAGAAAGGCCTAGCTTACTTGTATAGAAGAAACTGATGGTTTTATGTCCTTGGACTTGTAGTCTAAATGACAGGGAGCAACATCTGGAAGTTTTGGCACTTTGCTTGAAAGATTTTGGGACAATAGCTGTTGCATGCAATGATGTTTCTGTTCCCATTCTCTTCTTGGTGTTCTTTTAGTCAAACTTATGGAAAATACTCGGAACATTCCTGCCATGAATCAAACCTGAAGTCGTGAATGCCCATCAAATATTTTTCAGTCTCATAGAATTATTAAATTTAAAAAAAATTTGTAATCAATATATAACATTCAGTATCTTGTCAGATGGAAATAATTAATAAAATTGCTCTTCAAAATAAAGCCAAGTGATCCAAATACATGCCAGTGTTTATTTCTTAATACTTATATTTTCTGTTCTTTGTTATTATATAAAAGCAATCAATCTTCTACTTCGTGCATGATGGGGAGTGCTACTATTATTAAATCTGCTTGTGTATAGTGCGAATTTTTCTGATCTTTTGTGGATAGAATTTCAATTGCTTTTAGCTATACTCATAGGTGGGGGGAGTATTTCTGCAAAAGGACAATTATCACTTTCCCCATTTATATCATTCTATATGTGCTAAAATTGGCAACCAGGGCAAAACTTCATGTGGGTCATCTTATTCATGGCTGATAATATTTTTATTAGATTCCTCTCGTCGAAAGGTGTAGGATTGATATAAAGATCATCTGAGACCGATTAATATTCATGGAGATATGAATTTATTTTGATTATGGAATTATTATCAAGCCGACCTACAACTCATGTAGGCTCAGAAGCCCAACAGTGGCATCTATTCAAACACCAACGTTGTGGTATAAATATAAGAAGGAATTTTTCCTCATTTGCACTCACTTTCTCAATCACATATTCTCTCTCTCTCTCTACTGCGCAGAAATGAGTCTCTTCTCTACTGCGCAGAAATGGGTCTCTCTCTCACACATGTGAAGCCGAAAGCTGTTGAACCTGAAGCTGCAAATGCAGATCCAAAGATTGACATGCGTGGCCTAGAAGATCTCCTCATCTAAACTATTCTGTAGATTCATCTGAACCTCCTCTAAAAGCCGCAACTTTTGGTGGTGGATTGAAGTCAATCCGACGAACGGTTTGCAAGATATCGACTGCCCTAGTTTGAAGCCGGAAACTGCTGAAACTGAAGCTGCAACTGCAGAAGTAAAGATTGACTTGTGTGGCCTAGAAGATATCCTCATCTGAACTGCGCTGTAGGTTCATCTGAACCTCCTCTGAAAGCCGCAACTTTTGGTGGTGGAATGAAGTCAATCCGACGAACGGTTTGCAAGATATCGACTGCCCTAGTTTGAATCCGGAAACTGTTGAAACTGAAGCTTTAACTGCAGAAGTAAAGATTGACCTGCGTGGCCTAGAAGATCTCCTCATCTGAACTACACTGTAGGTTCCTCTGAACCTCCTCTGGAAGCCGCAACTTTTGGTGGTAGAATGAAGTCAATCCGACAGTCGGTTTGTGAGATATCGTCTGCCCCAGTTTGATAATGAAGCTGCTAATGCTGATGCTGCTGATCTAGGGTTTGCTACTGTTGATATGAATCCGATTTAGTGTACTATTTCTCCCTGCTGAATTATTGAAGATAAAAGAAGATTTGATCAAAGGGTTTCCCCACACATTGTGGGGTTTGTCCCTGGCTAGCCGCCACATCTTGTGTCTCTTGTCTTGGCTTGTTTTTTGTCGATCGTTTAATGTTTTATCCACACTTTACTTTATGTACATGTGATTGCTAATATGTGGAATATAATAAGAAAAAAGAAGTAAACTGTTATAAGCATAGAACATACCATAACTTAACAATATGCTTCCAGTTGTTGAATAAAATCTTTATTGAGAGCTGAACGCAATCTAAAATGGTACTTTTAGTGAATGTATTTTAGGAAATGTCACCAATAAAGCTATTGATAATTGATATATGGCAACACCTTTCCTATTACAGATATTCAACATGGAGGAACCGGATACTGTTTGGAATCAATTAGAATATCCTAATTCAAGAGTTCTAGGATGTATATTCAAACACCTTCCCAAAAGGGCTGCTTGGACATCAGGGTGTGAATTATATTTCATGTCAAGTTAGTTTTAGAATCGAGCTTGAAAACATCCTCCGGCAACCTCTGTATCAAAGAGGAATCCATTATATGTTCACAATATGCTGGAAGACATGAATTATTACATGTAGAAACTCCTATAATATACACATTTGTGAAACAAAAAGATTAGAGATGATGATCAAGACGTGTTTCTCAATTTCTTCTTTTTCATTCTTCTTTCTTAATTTCTTGTTTCAAATCATGAATGAAATCTATATCTTTGACACCCAGATTTGAACCTGAGATAGATGATTTGCGGTCCTCTGCCTTTCCACTTCACTATGCAATCTTTAAATAGTATAAGATGCATGCTTTGAAAGTGGAAAACTTGTTGGAAGGTTCCAATAATAAAACTGATTTGTGTTTGGATATCACCAAAGTTGAATTCGAGACTAGTGAGGATCATTAAACAATTCCAGTGATTTTTCTAGCTTTTTCCAACATTTGTATCATCTTTCAATCCCTTGACAAATGAATTCTTTGAATCATTTGTTTTTAAGTTTGTTATATCTTGTTCCTGATATTCTTGTCTACTTTATTCTTACAGGGAGCTTTCACACATCATCTCCAACTTCCCGATCATAATGGCTGTGAAATATTCCCAAATAGACTCTAAGTAGAGATGAATCAGGATTCAGAAGAATGAACCTCCCTTGCACCTGGACAATGTTGGTATGGAAATGAAGAATTTCAATTGCAATGTTTTTGGTGTGAAATGACAAGCTTTAGTTTCTTCATACAATCCTATTGGGCTTAGATGTGTATTGTCAATATCAAAAGGTGCACAACATAGGTGATCATGTATCCATCGGTGCAAAGAAATCGCATGAGCACGAGTGAGTGTTATACATGCCTCAATGGCTCTGTTTTTTAGATTTTTTTTCTGACCTTGATTTAAAATGAAGTGAATTACAACTTAAGATACTAAAGAGCTGAAGATACACATAAAACTCTTCCTAGGACTTAGAAATGCTAGTGGATGATCCTCCTGAAGTCTAGATAGCTTTGAGCTTGGAAGGAAAATGTAATGTATCATAGAGAAGGGAGGCATTGAAGAGCTTGTAAAGAGATTAGCTTGGATATGATTGATGTTACCTAAGGGCAGTAGAATAGGAAATCAAAATCTCAACATATGTACCATTGGTGCTTGGATAACTTTTGGATGATTTCTTGCATAATCTTTGGTATTTATTGATTCATGGAGTTTTTTATCATATGCAAATCTAGGTGCAGTGTAGGTTTCCATAATTGAAAGATGTCTAATTGTTATCCATTTTACTGAAAGGTGTTGTAAGTTTATAACATAGATTTACAGGTCTAAAGCAAATTTCCACCTTTGGAAATGCCTTGTAACAAACCGGCATGGATTGGTTGTCAATCTTGATCCAAAATTTTGTGCAAAGGATGCATGTTGGAGCATGCAAGAGAAGAGTCTTTTAGAAAGGTGATGTACTTCTGCTGTTCTTATCATATCTCTAAACATAGGACCTCAAGCACTATGTATAAGAGGACATTCACTTGTTTGTCCATTATCGACGAGAGTTCTAACATATACTAGAATTTTACCATTTAATTGTGAATTTGGGTCATTTACATGGGCTATACTTGTCTTTGAAATTGAAAGTTTGTCCCATTAAATTTTGATGGTCACCAACCTGGTGACTATGACAATTAGAGATTGATGAGCCTGGTTTAGGCACATGCTTACCGAGGCAAAAAATCTTATGTGTGTGGATCTTGAGATTGATGTAAAAGATTGTAAAAAAATGGTAGTGCGCTTTTGAAGATTGATGTAAAAGATTGTAAAAAATGGTAGTGTGCTTCTTGGGGCATGTGACCAAAGGAGCACCTTTTTTTTAGAGGATCATAGTTGGCCAATTTGACATTGTAATTCTATTTATTCTTGGATATGCCATCGCTTTTGGCAAATCAGATGAGAGTTCTGTATCTACTTCTATATTTGCACTATGATGGTTAAATGATCTTTATCAATGGCGAGTCATTGGCGACCATCCAATCTGTTTATACTTGTACAATTGCTTGGATTCGTTTTTTATTTTATATCACAATCCTTTGATCAGAACAGCGCATGTGTAGTCACTAGTCAGTTATGTTTTGGTTATTGTAAGCATTGACCTAGGTTGCATGAAACTTGGAAATAGGTACAGGTTTCCGAGACCAGTATGGCTTGGAAATGTGAACCACCCAAACTTAACGAAACAAGATATTTAAAAAATACGAAAAAATAAATATTTAAAATAATAGAATTTTTAATAGCACTTTATCAGAAAAAAATAGAATTAAATGATCAAGAAACACAGAATGATAAATATAAATGACAATTTTAGTAGAAAACTCATGTCTATATCAACTCAGGTAAAGGATTACGTCATTTAAAATTGAAAAATCAGCCTTATATATTAGGCTATATCTACCAAAATACAAAGCAAGCTACATTTACCTATCATATACATCAAACTCATCGTCATTTGCATTGAGAAAAGTAACACAAAACCCATTTTCAGTTATAGATTGTGGAATGGAAGAAGCATTTACAGCAATATTTAGAGTAGCAAGAGAGAGGTCCAAGGCAGGAGTTTAACGATCCACACCCCACTTGATTTTGGGCCCATTTTTATATTTTTCATCCCTGAGAGACAAGGTGGAGGTTTGAATGGAGAAAGACAAAACCCCCTTTCTGTAATCCCAACCTGTTGTGCTCTAAGTGACAGAACATGGCCCCGAGGGATGCTGCGTCTGTAACCTGTGTGTTAGACACTGTACATGCTAGGACACGTGTCCTAAAACAGAACACATGCCCTAGATGTGTCCTACCTGCTTGACTCAAACATTTTTTCATTGCTATTTTCTAACTTTCAGCTGCACGGAAAGAGCTTTTACGGTCACTCCTTATGTAGGTGAAGGGTAAAATTGAGATTTGAAGGGACTCCAAGTGTTTTGTAAATTGTTCTATTTTCTAAAAAAGTGGATCTTTATATTTGTATTTGTAATTTTTAATTTTATAACATATATATATATTTTTTTGAATAATATATAATCTATTTATCTGCCTATATATATAAAATGAGCAGTTCATGTCTTGTTTCCAGTGTCGACATGTCCCATGTCAGATACTCGCATTTCCGTGTCCTCCATGTCTTATGTCCTTGTGTCATGTGAGTCGTGACTTAGGTTTTACTTCATAAAGTGAATAAAACTGTAGCTGCTCTAGTTCCTTTTTGCTATTGAAAAGGTTACCACTTGTGGAAGAAGATGAGTGGAAAGCATCTGCACATGGTCACCATTTGCTCAATGGTAAATCCACCATTGAACAGGTTTCATTGCCCTCCTCTCATCCAAGGCTGATATGTTTGAGAATTCAGCCATTTCAACAACAAAATTGGCAAATTCTTCATTCACTATAGTCTATATAGAAGCTTGAAATATTTTCATGAAGCTCTGTTTCACTCCATTTGCTAGTGCCCTATCCCTATGTGTCTTCCCCCTTCCTCTTGCTTTGAGCAATGATTTATTCATCATAAAATCTGGGATTCAAAGCATAAGCTAAAGTGTGGAAGGGATTGTTGAATCAGTTCCATCAATCAACAATTCCTTGCATTCTTTGTGAAATCTGATTAACAAATAAAAGTATGGGAACCTCTTGCGAAATAATTTCCATGGTGTTCTTGACCATGGTATCCATGCCATGATAAACCTTTTCCAAGAAAGGGTTGTTAGTTTTTGAATTTCAAAGAAGTTTAAATGCTGGTGTTGTGAACTTGAACAAGAAGTTAATCTCGTTCCACCAGCCCTAATCAACCAATAATCCATGCAGCATAGTTCCCCTCTTCAAATATGAGTGTCTTTACAATGCAAATCTCACACACCACCATAGACACTAATGCAAATTACAAGGCAGCACAACATGGTGAATTTTGAGGCCATGCCATTTCAAACTTTCAATGACTTCAATTTGGAGTATTCTTGAAAAATTGTTTGGGATACGTGATGAATTTTATAATTTCTCTAGCCTTTCACGTGACCTCCTTAATCCATTATATTGAAGCCTCAAACTCTTCCACAATTAGGTTTAAATTATGGATAATGTACATAGTTCAAGATATGTGATTGTACCTATTCTCAAAAATGCAATCTTGCAACTTTGCAAATTGTGGTATTCTCTTTGATAACTTGCTTCACATTGGTGGTCCAACTCGTTTGATAGCATTAAGTCAAATATTGCAATGATTATCTTTTACATTGCTTGAGCAATCATTGATCCATAAACTGCTATGGATATTCCATTGGAACAGTTCGCCACAACAGATCTAATAAAATCATTAAAACCTATGCTATGTAGGCTATTTTTCCTTTAGATTTTAAGACTCTTTAACAATTGATTTTTTCTGCTTAATTAAATGAAATAGTTGGAATGCGAGAAATAGAGAACAAAAAAATTTCACACATCATCCACAATAGACACAAATTTTGCCCTAGGAAACCCATATAGGAGAAAATCCATGGAGAAGGTGAGGCTACTTAGCCATCTTTTTCTTTGGTATGGAAAATGTGCAAGTACAAAGAAAGAGGTACTCTCTATGGAGTTACTTGAGACTCATGGCATGTAAGGTTGCTACCAAATCTTAACCCACTCTGTTTTGCTCTCTAAACCTAGTTGCTTTGCTCAACTATGGAACAAAATACAATGGCATAGAATGAAACTCCTACTCCCAACAACCCGGTATTTAACATAGCCCAATAGCCAGCCAGTGGTAAGATCTGACTCCCTCAATCCTCAACTAGAGTTACGATTTTGGATTTTCTAGAGTCTTCTTGAAAGTTCATGTGTAGCTAGTCCCATATGCATGAGTAATGATTGTTGATGTGGCATCCACTTGTACCATGATGGTCAATCAACACAGTAGCTCAACTTGTAGGAGGCATAACTTTTGCATACAAGCTTCGTTTGATAGTATTCTTTCATTGTTGGAAAAGTTTTTGAGTGTAGATCGTCGTCCCAAGGTTTGACGCTAAAGTTTGAAAGTTTTGACCTTAAAAAATGTCGTTTGATGCCTCAAAATAGCTCAAGAAGGTTTTAGACCCCAATTATCCAATTGGGACCCACCATTAAAAATGACCCTGCAAGGTGATTCCATTAATTTTTCCACTTTGAAAGCATTAAGATAGATGACAAATAATATAATGATCCAATCCAGATTAATCCTTGATCTTTGCAAACATGTCACCTTTTGGTGAAGAGGCATTGAGTTGACCAATGGCCTTGCCTCATATATATGTACCCATTTGAGATAATATAAACTATTAAACCATTGCATGAGGAATGAATTGATAACATCCTCAATAAGTTGCCTTTCATTTTAGACTAATTTAGTTTGGACCTTTCGCTTTTTTGGCCCCTTGTTACCTTAGTAGGGAATCCAAACCACATTAGGTAGGATTCCCTTGCATAAATGGTCCTTGCCACTCTTGTTTAAGTTTCATCTCTCCCTTGAGCATTCAACATTTTTACTAATTTGCTATCTTGAGTTGTGCTTGTAGGTTTTGAGGATTCTTGTTGCATTGCTTTCCTCTCCTTAGCTTTTTTTTTGGAAATATGTTGTCATTGTTGTCAACAAGTGGTAGTAGGAGGCACAAGTGTCAAAGAAATATCTCAGAAGAGCAGGTTCGAGGAACAAGAAGAAAGGTCCAGGTGAAAAGAACTACAAAGAGTTTGAAGCCATTTTTTATGCAGTGTATGAGCTCAAGGGCCACATTGGACCCACTCAACTGGAAAGTACTCTAAAAAAGCTTTCTAATGGTATAAGGAAGTCCCAAAATGGCTTTCTGGATTGAAAGATAGAGCTAGTCAAAGCTCTATGACCCCAAGTCCAAAGTAACATAGTTAGCAGAGGTTTTGGAGGACCCTTTTGCGCATAGCTAAAGTTGGCGTAAGTGCTAACCTCAGTGACAAGATTGGATATGTGGCCAAACAGAGGACCAAGTAGACGTGGCCGACATCACAACAGTGAGGCACCCCATTGGCTTGGGCAGAGTCTCGGAGCCCCGGAAATCCTGGAACCCGTAACCTGTTTAGAATTAAAATTAATAAAAAAGTCGAGAACTTCGGCCTTAGCGCTCGACACAGGTTCCATGTAGTAGTGGAGGACCAATGGTGCAAAACGAATTATAAAGGGGCTAAAGGCCACGTGGCGGTGTTTCGACAACACTTGGAGACGGGCCTTTAGAGAGAGGTAGTGGTCTCGAGGAGTGGTTTCCCGCTTTGTCAATCACGTAGATCAAAGACGAAGATTTACCTTGACGACACCCATCCCAAAACCACAAACTGCTCAAGTGTGGTGTCGAGGAGGGAAGGGCTTGAATTTGGTGGTTTTCTAAATTACAAAGGAAAATGGTCGCAAAACAAGCCTTGGAGGACCTTCTCTCTCCTCTTTGAGAACAAGACAGGTGGTAGCATGCGATTGGGCCAGACAACGGTGGAGGGTGACATCAGCCCAACCAATAGGAGGTGGACATGTGGCATGCAAATATGGCATTTTTGGGCACCCAAGTGGCCCTTTTTTGGGTGACATGTGTCACCACTCTTGAGGCGCCAGGTCTCCCTGATGATGTTAGCGTGATGTCATACTAGAGGGTTTAGCTCGGAGGATTGGCGGCGGTGCCAGATTGTAGAGTACACATCGACATTGACAACGAATAGAGTGACAACCAATGAACAAAGGGTTGGGCGGACCCCACTGACCAACTCATATCAGATCCCATAATCTTGTAAACTCTTAAGAATTGAATTAAATAGAAGCGCTGGGATTGGGAGTGCGAGCTTAGTGCTTGGGGCCGAAGCCAATGGTCGCAAAGATCGGTCTTATGGCAATAAAGCAGGAAAAGGAGCCAACGAAGGGGCTTAAGCCCAAATTTGGCAGAACTAACAATTTTGACACTAGAATTGGTAGTTAAGCCAACTTAACTATAGATAAAAATAGCAGGTGAATTGCTAAAACCTATAAAAGTCCAGATTAGCTAAAAACTGCAAATAAACTCAGTTCAACTGGCAGGAAAGGATAGTCAAGGTCAGAGAACATGGTGAGCAGGTCTCGAAAACTGAAATAAACAGGAAGAAGGAAAATTTAAAGGCACATGCATAGATCTAATGCAAGATGCATGCCAAAATTAGCAAGCCAATTTTTTTTATAAGCAGGCTTGTGTAAACAGTTTGAGAGATAGATCTCGAGAGTTTGTGGGTAAGGTGAAGCAGCTGGTGTTTTCAAAGTAATTAGAGATTGCCGTTGGTGTTTTTCTGAAGTGGTGACAAAGATTTAATTGTTTTTGAATGCAGGGAAGACAGTCGTTGATTGTAGTGTGAAAAATGGATGAAAAATGGAACAGTGAGTGTCTAAAGGGAGTTGTAACTTGCTGATTAGGGGTTGGTGCTCCTTCAAGTGGGTGTTGGAGAATAGGTGGGGTTGTAGCTCCATTTAGTTGCTGCTGATAAACTAGGAAGTTGTAGCTTCCTGCTGGTTGTAGCCAGAACATTGTATTTGCAATTGTAGCTTGCCCTATTAATAAAATGGAGAAGCAGTTTGTGAAGTTATTTGTTCATTGAATATTCCATTGATTGCTGAAGTAGTTGTTTATCATATTTATTGTTGAAAGTGCTCTTCACTGTCTTATTGCTCTCACATAAAGTAAAAAGAAATTTTGAATTTGTAAAATTGCTACAATACTGATTCACCCCCCTTCTCAGTATTGTCCTGGTTTCCAACAATTGGTATCAGAGTCGGTTACTTCTAATCAGTCTAACAACTGGAAGAAAAGATCAAGGACCATGGCAAAGCAGGAAGGAGGTTTTATCAATAAAGCACCTATGTTCAATGGAACAAACTATGTGTTTTGGAAAGCAAGGATGAAGATGTACATTCAATCACTTGGAGTTGATGTGTGGGATGCCGTGGAAGAAGAATATCAAAGATCTCTAGCATTGGTTATCAAAGATCAAAAGTTGGAGTTCACATGCAATGCTAAAGCAATGCATGCCCTGCTTGCTGGCCTACCTGAATCAGAACTTGTAAAGGTGATGGATTGCACATTTGCCAAAGCTATCTGGGAGAAGACAAGCAACTACTATGAAGGAGACAACAAGGTAAAGAAAGCTAAACTCCAAGGTTTTAAGATGCAATTTGAATCTTTAAGCATGCACGATGATGAAGAGATTACAAAGTATTTTTTAAGAGTTGATGAAGTTGTGAACACCATAAGAGGGCTTCATGAGAAGCTAGATGAAGACATTGTAGTTCAAAAAGTGTTGAGATCTCTTCCCGAGAGGTTTAATCCCTAGGTGTCAGTGATTGAAGAAATGGAAAATTTAAACACTCTCACTCTAGATTAACTCCTTGGAATACTCACTGCCTATGAGATGAGGAGTTCTAAAGGAAAGTCTGCAGCCAAAGAATCAACCTTCAAAGCAGAAAAGAAGTGCAAGGATGAACATACTGACACATTCTGTGGATCAGATGAAGAAGAAGCTAATTTTATGAGGAGGCTCAAGCGAGGATCGGGCAAGTATAAAGGTAAGTTGCCCTTTAAATGTTTTAATTGTGGCAAAGTTGGTCATTATGCATCAAAGTGTCCTGAAAAGAAGAAAAAAGATTATGACCCTAAAGAAAAGTTTAAGAAAGTTTAAAAGGATAAAAAAAAGGCTAAGAAGAAAGGCTCAAGATGGGAGCTCTTCAGAAACTGAAACTAGCCAATCCTCAGATGAGGACAGAGATGATGAGAGCCCTAAGGAATTCATGCTAATGGCCATTGAAAATCTGTAAGTCGAGGCTATTAACTTGGATAATGAAGAAGGAGAAGTCGACCTTGAAGGAGAACTGGTTAGTGCTCTTAAAGAAATGGAGAGGCTGAGAAAGAAAAACAAAACCCAGAAAGAATCCTTGATAAAAGAGAAGGTTGAGGCAGTATAGCCATTACTTCTGTAGTTAGAAGAAGGTAAGAAATTCCAAGAAACCTTGAACCAACAGTTGGTTGAAAAGTCTCAAACATGTGAGAAGCTGGAAGGAGAAGTTGTGTTCTTAAGGAAGGAGCTTGAAAAAGCTAAAACGCAGCTCAACTTAAATTAGAAGTTCAACAAAGGGACATAAAATTTAAATGAAATTTTGGAGGCTCAACGCATCTCCAAAGATCGAACTGGTCTTGGTTTTGATGGTGAGTCTAGCGCAACAGTTGAACTAAAGGGTAAAAAGACAATTACCTTCGTTCCCCCAACAAAAGAAAGGTTGACACAATAGCTAAAACACAATACCCAGTTAAAGAAAAATCAGCAACAACAACAAAAGGAGCACTCTATCCATGCAAATTGATTTGCTCAAAATTCTGCTCAGCGCAGAAGGTAGCCATCCAGGTACAACGATATCTTACCATGGTATTGTTTTACGTGCACAAATTATGGCCACAACGCTGCAAATTGTAGAGTTAATTTATCATACAGACAACTCAGGTCCAAGAGAAGAATTCAAAAGAGAAGAAGCAGACCCAGGTATAATAATTCCTTTGCTCCCCTGAATTATCAAGTGCAATGGTTTAAATGCCAAAAGTTCAGGCATATAACAGTGAATTGCAGGCTTAAAGAAAAGAAAACAGAGCCAGTTATTGAACAAATTGGATAGAAGCCCAAAGTATGGAAAGAAAAAGAAAGATTACAGCAATGTGATATTGCACTGTATGTACACAATGGTGGGAGCCATTGGTATGTGGACAATGGCTGTTCCAAGCACATGATAGGAGACAAAAGCAAGTTTCTCACTTGGAAGCCAGTTGACAAAGGTAATGTTACTTTTGGTAACAATGCTCTAGGAAAAATCATTGCAGAAGGAATGGTAGGTCTCTCAAATGGCAAAGGTAAAACTAAGAACGTTTTGTGTGTTGATGGGTTGAAACATAGTCTGCTGAGTGTGTCTCAGATGTGTGATCAAGGCTATGATGTGGTTTTCAAAGCTAAAAATTATTAAATCAAGTCCACAGGCACAAGTGAAATAGTTGCTGTGGTTGAGAACAAACAATAATGTCTATGTGCTCAAAGAAAAGGCAGAACAATGTTGCTTATCAAAGAGAAATGAGGGCTGGCTATGGCACAAAAGGCTTGGACATCTGAATTTTGACCAAATTGTCAAGCTTAGCAAGCAAAATGCAGTCAAGGACATGCCCATGCTTTCAAAACCATAAAACATTATTTGTAAATCTTGTCAACTAGGAAAGCAAGCTCGAGTTCCTTTCAAGGCAAAGGAAAACTCTTCAACAAAGCCATTGCAGCTAGTTCACATGGATTTGTGTGGACCATCTAGAACACAATCAACAACAGGTAAGCTATATTTTATGCTAATAATTGATGACCTCAGTAGGATGATGTGGGTATCCTTTCTCAAAGAGAAATATGAGGCTTTTGAGAAGTTTAAAGAATTCAAAGCTATGTCTTAGAATGAAATCAATTGCAAAATCAAAAGCATCAGGTCAGACAATGGAGGTGAGTTCACTTCAAAGGAGTTTGATGAATTCTGTAAGACAAATGGCATTAAAAGACAATTAACCATAGCAGAGACTCCCTAACAAAATGGTGTGGCAGAGAGAGCAAACAGGTCAGTGCTGCGGTTGGCCAGAGCAATGATGACAGAAAATAATGTCCAACAAAGGTTTTGGGCAGAGGCAATTCATACAACAATGGTCATCCTCAACAAAGCTCATTTTCGACCCAACAATGACAAAACTCCTTATGAGCTGTGGTGTGGCAGACCAACAACAGTCAAAAACCTCAAGTTTTTTGGTAGCAAATGTTACATTAAGAAAAATGATGAGAAACTTGGGAAATTCGATGCCAGAGCAGATGAAGGCATTTTTCTGGGTTATTCAAGTAACAACAGGGGTTACAAATGTTACAATAAAGTTAGTAAGAGAATCATTGATTATATAGATGTGAAAGTAGATGAGCACGATGATCAAGAATTGCAAGAACTCGAAAAAGCCAACGCTGATGACTCAGTAAGGATTGGTGATGAGAATGATGAGGCAACTGCAAAAGAAAGATAGGAAGAACCCCCTACTCCTCAAGCCATAGATCCCCCAAGGTATGTAGAAAAACATCACCTAGCTAATCAAATAATTGGTGAATTAAATTCTGGAGTGTAGACAAGGAGGAGGTTGCAAGATTCCCTCACACATGCACATGTTGCATTGCTCTCCATGGAGGAACCAAGGAATATTGTTCAAGCCAATCAAGATCAACATTGGCTAAAGGCCATGAATGAAGAATTGGACTAGCTAGAAAATAATCAGACTTGTGAACTTGTACCAAGCCTTGCAAACAAGAATGTCATTGGCACAAAGTGGGTTTTCAGTATTAAGTTAAATGAATGTGGAAAAGTGGTAAGGAACAAGGCCAAATTAGTATGCAAAGGCTATGTTCAAGTAGAAGGGTTGGATTTTGATGAGACTTTTGCTCTTGTTGCTAGATTAGAAGCAATAAGAATGTTTTTGGCATATGCTTGTTTCAAGAAATTCAAAATCTATCAAATGGGTGTCAAATCTGCTTTTCTTAATGGAGAGCTACAAGAAGAAATTTACATAGAGCAGCCAGAAGGCTTTCAACTGACAGACAACCCAAATTATGTTTGCAGACTTAAGAAAGTTTTGTATGGTCTCAAGCAAGCCCATAGAGCTTGGTATTCCAAGCTAGACATCTACCTGATCAAGTGCGTATTTAAAAGAGGAGCAACTGACAACAAGTTATATGTCAAAGAAAAAGATGGCAAACTCATTGTGGTGGTAGTATATGTTGATGATATCATCTTTGCAAGTAATTCAGATTTGCTGAACAATGAATTTGTAGCTGATAAGAAGGCAAAATTCGAGATGTCCATGCTTCTAGAGCTATCATATTTCCTTGGATTGCAGATAGCGCAAACCTATACATGCATTTTTATTTCTCAAGGCAAGTATCTCAAGGAAGTGTTAAAGAAATTTGGCATGGAAGAATGCTCTCTAGTGAGCACTCCAATGGTGACAGGTTGCAAGCTTAGTGAGATGGATGAATCTCCAGAAGTGGACCAGACCTTATATAGATCCATCATTGCCAGCCTTAATAGTTGGAAGATTTCAAGCAGCTCCTAAACAAAGTCATCTCCTTGCAGCCAAAAGACTTCTCAGATATCTCAGAGCAACAATGGATTATGGACTGTGGTACCCAATAGGTAATGATTTTTCATTTATTGTGTATATTGATGCTGATTGGGCATGTGATATAGATGATCGAAAAAGCACGAGTGGTGGTAGTTTCTTTCTTGGAGAAAGTCTAGTTTCATGGCTGAGCAAGAAGCAAGCTTCCAGTTCCTTATCTACAACTGAAGCATGATATATTGCAACTTCTTGTTGTACTCAACTTCTGTGGATGAAGCAAACTTTGCAAGATGTACAAATGTTTTATTTGTGACAACACAAGTGCAATCAACATGTCAAAGAATCCAGTGTTTCACTCTAAGACCAAGCATATCCCCATCAAGTATCATTTCTTGACAGAGCAAACTGCAACTCAAATTGTGAAACTGGAGTATGTGCCTACCAAAGAGCAAGTTGCTGATATCTTTAGTAAGCCACTTCCTAGAGAATAGTGAGTATTTGAGGCAAATATTGGGAGTCATTTCTTTTGCCTCCCTTTAGTAGCTCCTCCTCCAAGAGGAAGCAAGGCATATGGTATATTTTTTAGCATTTCAAAGTGAAGTTGCCAAGTCCACAAGGATCAACATGACAAAGGAAGATTTGTTGACCAGAGAAGCATGGTGACAGGGGGAGCATGTTGGTGTCTTTCGCATTGATGTCAAAGGGGGAGAGAGATCTAGTGAAATCAAACAAAATTAAAACTGAGGGAGAGATATATGGAAGGAGAAATCTAAAGTGGGAGTAATCTATCAAGCATAACAACAATACATAACAACATAAGTTTATCTCAGGGGGAGCAACACTCATGTTTTGCTAAGGGTGTTCCTAGAACAACAAGATGTGTTTTGTTTGATTTTGGTGTTGTCATCAATGCCAAAGCGGGAGAATGTTGGAAATATGTTGTCATTGATATCAACATGTGTCAGCGGGCGGCATCATGTGTCAAAGAAATATCTCAAAAGAGCAGGTTCTAGGCACAAGAAGAAAGGTCCAGGTGCAAAGAACTACAGAGAGTTTGAAGCCACTTTTTATGCAGTATATGAGCTCAAAGGCCACATTGGACCCACTCAACTGGAAAGTTCTCTAAAAGAGCTTTCCAATGGTATAAGGAAGTCCCAAATTGGCCTCTAAATTGAAAGATAGAGCTAATCAAAGCTCTATGACCCCATGTCCAAAGTAACATAGTTACCAGAGGTTTTGGAGGACCCTTTGGCGCATAGCCAAAGTTGGCATAAGTGCCAATCTCAATGACAAGATTGGAGATGCAGCGAAACAGAGGACTAAGCAGATGTGGCCGACAACACAACAACGAGGCACCCCATTGGCTCAGGCAAAATCCTAGAAATCCCGAATCCATAACTTGTTTAGAATTAAAATTAATAAAAAATCTGGGAGCTCTAGCCTTAGCACTGGACATAGGTTCCATGCAACAGTGGAGGACCAAGGGCGCAAAACGAATTATAAAGGGGCTAAAGACGTGGTGGCGTTTCGACGACACTTGGAGACAGGCCTTTGGAGAAAGTTAGTGGTCTCGAGGAGTGGTTTCCTGCTCTGTCGATCGCATAGATCAACATCGGAGATCTACCTCAATGACACCCCTCCCAAACCACAAACCGCTCAGGAGTGGTGTTGAGGAGGGAAGGGATTGAACTTGGTCCTTTTCAAAATTACAAAGGAAAATGCTAGCAAAATAGGCCTCTGAGGTGACCTTCTCTCCTCTTTGACAACAAGACAGGTGGCAACATGCGATTGGGCAAGACGACAGTGGAAGGTGATGTCACCACAACTAATAGGAGGTGGACACGTGGCATGTAGATATGGCATTTTTGAACAACCAAGTGGACCTTTTCTGGGTGACATGTGTCACCACTTTGGAGGTGCTAGGTGTCCCTGATGATGTCAATGGGATGATATCCTGGAGGGATTAGCCCGGAAGATTGGTGGTAGTGCCAAGTTGTAGAGTACACGTCGACACTGCCAAGTTGTAGAGTACATGTCGACACTGACAGTGGACAAAGCAACAACCAATGAATAGAGGGCCGAGCGTACCCCATCGGCCAGCTCATCCTAGATCCTGAAATCCAGTAAACTCTTAAGAATTGAATTAAATAGAAGAGTCGGGATCAGGAGTGTGAGCTGAGCACCCGATGCATGTTTTCGCTTTTCGCTCAAACTAGCAGGGGTCCTAAAGGGAATCCTAGAGGGGCAACTGCTAGGACAAGGGCAACAATAGAGACTTAGCCCACTGTCACCTCAACTAAGGCTCCCTACTCTTTACGGACTTTCACCGATGCAAGGAGACCTGGTATGAGGACTCACTTACAAAGAATATATCAATGCAATGGATAATAAGTGATTTCAATCATCATTTCCAAGGAGAAACTCAAAATTAGGGCTTGCTTTCTTTGTAAGCAAGGTGTAGGGTTTTTCTAGGAAAGGTTGATGAGGATTTGAGGGTTAGGTTTGGGGAGTATGTCATGCAATGGAGCTTCCTATTTCTCAAAATCCTTATGGAACTTGGATTCCTAAGTGATCCATGAAAAGTTAGCTTTGATAGGAAACGAGACCAAATGGACCGCAAGTTAGGTCAAGGGGGGAGGGTTTAACAACCAATGATGAGCTTGACCTAATCAGGGAAGTGAAGGGGATCAAAGGAATTTTTTTTTCAATGAAAGGTGGCACAATGATCCTTATGAGGTAACTAGCTTAAGGAAAACCAAGGGCAAGAATTGGTCTTTGAGCTAGGGCTTGCGATATCTCAAGATCCGATCGTCAAAATCTCATGAAGCTTGGAGGGCTTCTTGAGGACACACCAACGTGGTTGTGGACCAAAAATCGAAGTATTTGGATGGTTAGATTGTGGATATTCAATGCCCTAAGTGACCTATGGGGCTAGACCTAGAAAGAAGAGGAGAAGGTGAAGAAAAATAAGTTTTAGGGTGATCACCTATGGTAGACTAGTGCCTAATCTTTGGGGAGATTGGAGTCAAGAATGATTATGAATTCAGATTTGATTTTCTTCGTCAAGAAGGCCTTAAAGGCAACTTCACTTAGCACTAGGGCAAAGGAGAGCAACTTCAAAGACTTTATACTTCGTTTGCTTATGAAGATAAATTTCAACCATGAAATATCCCTAGGAACATTCACTCATCATACATATGGCCCATACATGAAGCATCACTATCTAGAAACAAAATGTCCACAACTTCGCAATAATAGATGCATCAAATTAGCCCTAGAATAGCGAAATCCTAGCAACAATGTTTGTGACAAAAATAGAGCAAAGAATAACATTAAAATTGCACTCACATGTATTAGAGTATATCCAATCATAAAAAAATTTCCAAACAAGAAGCTTCAAGACAAGAGAAAATGATCTAAACATCAAAATTCATTCCATGCTCCAAAATTTAGCCCACCAAGAAGGATAGCGAAGTTCTCTAAAGAGATACAAGTCCAACCAAGCTATGATGCTAAAATGAATTCACATCACTTGTATTTATACACTTCTAATGAGTTTGATTTAGCGAATTAGGCCTACATTAGCCCCTACAATAAAATAATGTGCAAAATAACTAACTTTTGGTGACAAACCCACCAAACTAGCTCATAAACAAAAGAATAAGCCTCAAGAGGTCGAATAATGAATAGTGCATGTCATTGGGCCTTGGAGGAGGACTAATGGATTCCATATGTGCCATAATGTGCTGTTGAACTCTCAAAAGCAGTGGACAAGGGGTTGGCCCCTTGTAGTAACCTGTGGTGCTCCAAATGACATATGGGGGCACACAATTGTCCTCATGGGTCTTCAAACAAATTGAAGATGCCTGTAGATTGTTTGCCAGGGCTAGGATGATGGTGTTAGGTGATGCCACATCATTGTGCAAGTCCTGGATCATTTGCCAAGTGTATGGTGCAACTCTGGGGCCAACTGGGCATGATGGATCAGGTGCATCTTCCTCGTCCCATAAGTGAACCATGAGCAATCTCTGAATGGATGTGGGGGATCCATGGAGTGTTGTCTGTTGCTGTGGAGGCCCATGGCTCTCTACACACACCCTACATGTGCCAACGTAGCCCTCTTGGGTCAGGACCCTGTATAGGGAGACCAAACCCAAATGGAAACCACCTGCAATCTCGCATAAGATCCAACGCTCCTTGTGCCTTCCAGCACACCAAGCCATTAAAGAAATCAAGTAAAAGAGTTTATACACCATGGATAACATGTGAGCACTTAATAATGGCATGCCCTTCCATAATGGGCTTTGGCATGTGCTAATGTCTCCCAACTCCAAATAGGGTTAACCAGGCATCCTATTAGGTGGTCTCTACCTCTAAAGGGGGTGGTATGTATGTGGTACATCCTTAATGGTGATGGCATGTGGAATAATGATGGAATGGAGTAGGGAATGAAAGGGGGCAACTTGGATCACATGCCATGGTACAGGGGTAGCTAATAAAAGGGAAGCCCACACATGGGTAAATAATGTGTAGGAGGGAGCAATCGAGATGCATGAGTTACCCTAGTCTTGCTTTTTCCACCCTTCTTCATCTGCCTCTTGCCTTTTTATGATTTTCTTTGGTTAACTGCTAAGGGCTCTAGGTAATGAGAGCATGATGCGTAAAGTATAACAGTGGATACTCCCTTATAAGGCTGGGTCAGTTTATCTCCCACCGGGGGTTGGGACAATCATGGGTTCTTGAATGATAAAGGAGGCTCATTAAGGTCCATGTAGGAATTAGGGTGATGGCCATAGAATGGGGTAGAGTTCATGTCATGGTTTTTTCCCACATGCTAAATGATTTGTCCTAGCCATCTTTTGCATCTTGTGGTACAATTTCCTATTGAATTTGGCCAATAATGCTTTTTTGTTTTCTTTTAGCTGCATCAACCTTGAGCATCGTTTCAGGCTCGACCCAAGATGTGGTGCAAGGGGAAGGGGTGGCTGACCCTATGTGGACTTAGTGGAGGAATGTGGACCTAGGTGGCAAGAGAGATGATTGGGGGTGTAATGAGCGAAAGGGGAGTAATATATGCGAATCGGGAAAGAGCGACCATGCAACCTAAATTAGGGTTTCCTATGTAGTACTATCCCTAAATCCAATAGGTCAATAAAAGAGATCCCACGAGACTAGGGTGCAAGGTTAACATCCCAAAAGAGACCTAGGGGACAAGAACACAAACCTAGACCACTCTTTATGTCGAATCCCCCCATTAATCCATGCCCAAAGTTTCCATGATAAATAAACTAGAATACTCAATTACCAAATAACAAGGCATACCTTTAGGTTCGGGAGGCCCACCTTCAAACATACGATCATGACAGATGGCTGAGGGACCACATGGTCGGCTCAGGTGGTGGAGAAATGGCACATCGAGCTAGTTGGTGGCTGCGAGGGGTATCCGGTTGAGGACCATCATGGAGAAATATTTTCCCCTAGGGTTATCACCCACAAAATGGTGGCTAATAGGGCATAAGCGATGGTCGCAGAGACCGGTCTTATGGCGATAAAGTAGGAAAATGAGCCATCAAAGTGTGTTTAAGGCCAAATTCAACGAAACTGACAGTTTTGACACTGGAATTGGCAGTTAAGCCAACTTAACTACAAAAAAAATAGCAGGTTGACTGCTAAAACCTGTAAAAGTCCAGATTAGCTAAAAACTGCAAATATACTTAGTTCAATTGGCATAAAAGGATAGTCAAGGTCAGAGAACATGGTGAGCAGGTCCATAAAACTGAAATAAACAGGAAGAAGGAAAACTTGAAGGCACATGCATAGATCTAATGCAAGATGCATGCCAAAATTAGCAAGCCAAAAATTCTTTAAAAGCAGGCTTGTGTAAACAGTTTGAGAGAGAGATCTTGAGAGTTTGTGGGTAAGGTAAAGCAGTTGGTGTTTTCATAGTAATCAAAGATTGTTGTAGGTGTTTTTCTAAAGTGGTGACAAAGATTTAATTGTTTTTGAAAGCAAAGAAGATAATCATTGATCCTAGTGTGAAAATGGAACAAAAATGGAATAGTGAATGTAGCTTGCTGATCAAGGGTTGGTGCTCCTTCAAGTGGGTGTTGGAGAATAGGTGGGGTTGTAGCTCATAAAATGGAGAAGCAGTTTGTGAAGTTATTTGTTCATTGAATATTCCATTGATTGCTGAAGTAGTTGTTTATCATATTTATTGCTGAAGGTGCTCTTTACTGTCTTATTGCTCTCACACAAAGTAAAAAGAAATTTTGAATTAGTTAAATTGCTACAATATTGATTCACCCCCCTTTCAGTATTGTCCTGGTTTCCAACATTTTTGACAATACTTGGCTCCTTGATGACTGTTGTGTTGGAAAATCAGAAGGTTTTACGATTAGATTAAATTTTCCTTTCTTTGATAACTACTTTTGAAATCTGTTGGCTTCTTATTAATTTAATTATGTTTTTCTTCATCAAACAGTTATCAAAATGCAAACATGAAGATCACAAGAAAACATAGAACTTCTTCCTTTCAGACTTCGGCCCTCCACTTCCTCTTTGTCTTTTCTGCGATATTTCAGATTACAATCCATCAAGTGTGTGTGTGTCCAAATGATCTCCATCTTCCCTCTGTTTATATTGTCCAGAGGGGGTGCGAATAGACATGTCCTTTGGGGCAGGGCCGACTTGACAGGTAGGCTGACTTAGCATCTAGAGGGTTTTTGACCCAAAAAAATACATATTTAAACATTCTTTTTCTTTTTCTTTACAATGGGTCCAAATAGGACTTTGAGTCTTTGACTTAAAAACCTAGAAGCATGAAGAACACGCTTGTCTAGAAAAATAATAATTTTTTTTTTTTTTTTTTTTTTTTTTTTTTTTTTTTTTTTACATAAAATCCATAATGGTATAAATTATGAAGACCAAACTTAGTTACATTCTCCAACACTCACTCTTAACTAGGGAGGTATTAATAATTGTACACCGGATACAAGGATACTCTCAAACTGAAATATTCTCATAAGAAGAGTCAGATTGATGAGCCATTTTTAAGAATCAACATGATAACCAACATTGTCAACATAGCAAGGCCTTAACTAACAAGCTCTACTTATATCAGAGCATAATGCTAGTAGGCTTTATATGAAAGACACCACACTACCTCTTAAGGCACATAACCCATACGAACGTTCACTAGGTATGCCCTTTTAGGACTATTCTTATCCCAAAGAATATCGGTCCTCTTCAACCACTCTTATCTTGGATACCCTATCCCATCCTCAAAGAGTGTTTGGTCCACGAGACTACTTCCTATTTTGGATTCCCAATCCTAAAGGAGTACTAGTGTCAGATGCTTAACCAATCCTCTAGACCCCATTCTCTCTCCATGGCCTTCATTAGATGTATGGCTATCAATCCTGGTCTAGTGCATGACACATGAAGAAGAAAATATTATATCCATCATCACTTCCTTTCAACCAGAACGGAGATTCTCATTCCCTTCTAATTAGGGAATAGATCCTAGCTCCCTCTCAAACATAAAGGAGATTCCTCACTCCTTATCAACTAGGGAGATATGACCACAAGCTCTTAGCGTGTCTTAAACTGTAACAATGCATCAACTACTAGTTTATCTTGTAGCTGCATTGGCTCCTATCACATCATAATAGAGCTTCGACCTTTCTAGATGTATCAGAGTCAAAACTCTTTCTTCAAACAGGGTTCAGGTCATCTTTCATATCACTTTCCTTCATTTAACAAAGGCATTATATCGAGGCAATTAATGTCAAGCTAGTTGTAGATTTCTTCAACCATCTTGGAAAGTGAACTTCTTTGAAACAAGACTACCAAGTTATCTTTTTTTGCCAAGATGGTGTAAACATCTTTGCCACATTGTCCTTTGAAGATTCCCAAATCTCTTCATTCAATCCAAGTGCCCTTTTGAATTGAATTCAGAACAAACAGTTGTATATATATTCAACTGCCATTATGCGTTTCAGCGACATTCTTCTAGGTAGCAGAACCATATCTTAACTGGATAACCAATACCAAATCATTAATATCATAATTACCACATTATGGTGGCCAGATTCTACTTACTTGTTTCCTTTGAGATCAATAACCTTTTGCATGGTCTTTCTTCATATTGTACCAAAATCTTTCTCCATGATATCAATCATCAATCAACGTGTTTATCGAAAGAACCAATTAGTTAGATTCAGTATCTTGTCCATCAAATTCTTTTTGTCATGACCAACCTTCTTCTTGAAGTGGTCATTGCTTACTTTCTTCAAGAGATCACATCGGATGTGATTAGTATCATCATGCATACTTTACTTCCAGCGTTTTCACATATTTTTGCAATATGTTTTTTAGGGAGCCAAGCCATATCTCGAGTAGATCATTAGAGTTGTCTAATTATAATATCCTCTAGTCAGAGTGTCATGTCAAATTTTGCTACTTGCTCCCTCAAAAGTCAACATTCCTTTGCATGCTTTATCTTCACATTGGAACAAGGTTCTACTTCATTTTTCAATCATCAATGAACTCATTAGCTGGAAACTTGAACATCATACCCATCAGGGTCCTTACAGTTCCCTCTTTCCTTCATGCTTATCATTTTCAAGGAGTCATCAACAAGCACTAGTGTTGCTTTGCTTTGTTCTTCCATCCTTCTCATCTTGCTTCCATAATTTTGTGCTTGCAATTCCAAGTACAACCAAGCAAAATATACAAAGACAAGAGCATGATGTCAATTTGTCAATCTAGGATTTCCATGGTTTCTCAGAGGGTGTACTTCTAGGGTTCCATATACAAACCCTAAATTTCTTGATCTAACCCTTATTAGGGTTTTTAGTAGAAACATCAGCCCTAGGGTTTTATCCGATTCAACCCTTGCTAGGGTTTTACCACATACCCTAGATTGTCCCTTCAAAATTTAAATTTGCAAACCTTAGATGTTATATCCCAAGTGTTTAGGGTTTCCTTAGAGGGAACAACCAGTTAGGGTTTTCATTCCTAGGGTTAGTTCAATCTAGGGTTTAAAAACCCTAAATATCAAGGATCTTCAAGACTACACATATCTTCAAACCCTAGATGCAACAAATTAATTGCAAAACCTTAAAGACTTTACAGACCCTTTATCTTTTAAATAATCAACAAGAGATTGACACAAATCAAGCAATGCATACCTTTGCAAATTTTACCTTCTTACTTGCAAAGATCTGGGTTCTCTTTAAGTGTCAAGTCTAATCATCCTCCCAACAAATGTGCCTTTTCTTCTCCAATTACATAACCCTTTTGTTGCGCTGCTAGCTTGGGCAATGTTCCATGTGGCATGTATTGACTGTTACGCAGAGATGAACTTGTCTTTGGATGTAATACTACGATAGGATATGAGTTTCGATCATATTTCAAACTTTTTACGAGTCCATATTCTAGGTTAGCTTCTTTGCTGGAGTGAGTCCTTATTGTGACCAAACGAAACTATATAGACCAGCCAATGTGTGAAGGAATTATGTGTCCTTCGTAGACCAGATATGTAGCTTAACATTACTATATCCAAATGAAAACATTCCTCTTTACAGAATAACTACAATATCTCTTCGTGGTATCCTCGTTTTCTACTTAATTACGGCGTAGACAAAGCCTCAATCATTTTGTGCCAATTGACTTCCCTTTTAGAACCTTTAAGTTGACTTTTTGAATGATTCATTCATTCCCACAACTGTAGGGATAGTGAAAGCCCATTTTTTGCGAACCACCAATATAAGTGAATTGTAGAAGCCAACTTATACATGCCAACGAGTCACTGTGAAGCGAGATTCAAAATTGCGAGCCATCATTTAATATAGGATGTGAGCCAACAAATATTTGAGATCTCTGTGGGCTACATTATTAATTGAAGTGTGCGTACCATATAACATTGTATCATATCCAAAATGTACACAGAGAATAGTCATAGTCCCTTGCGATGCTGTAGAGCTATAATGCAATGATGTCACTTAGAAAGAGTCAAGATCATTGCAGCGATGTTGTATAGTATATGTAAGCAATTATAGGGATATATGAGAGCCATAGTGAGTATCAAGAGATGGAGCCATATTTCAAATGTGAGAGCCATGCGAGACCATATATGTAGCAATGTGAGAGAGTGAAGCCATAGAGCAATAGTGTCTTAGAGAGATATCATAGTTATATAGCAAGAACCAGAGCTGTGCCATCCATACACCGTAGTTGACAAACCAAGTTCCAATCAAATCAAAATTCCATAGTGAGTATCAGGTTCCAGCCAAAACAAATTTTGCAGTGAACCACAAAAATTATAGTGAGCCTCTGGAGAGTCGCTGTAACGATCCACCACAAATCATAGCAATATTATATGATGTCAATATGAACGATGCAATTGCTCTTGTAATGTTATAGTAGAGTGAGTCATATAATCACACAATCTAGAGTTGATGGTTTCATCGAGCCATACAATGCGGGAACCGCAAAGATCGAACAATGTAGGCAAGCTTCAACATGAATTATAGTGAGAAAAATGAGCCACCTCAGAATTTAATAATGTGAGTTTTGTAGTGAGCCATGTGATATAGTAGAAAATAAGATCTTTGTTATATATATATATATAATATATATATATATATATAGCAGGTTGCTTAACATCAAGCTTACTTGTCCAAGTGTCTTACTGTTACATTGGTCATTGAATAGATCACTCTCGTACTTCAGGAATAAGGTTTCAATACAAGACATGAATTACAAGGCATAGAGTTAAGTGAGCCACAGGGACCTCAGTATGTGAATCACAGAGCATACTAGCCACAGAGTGTAATATGAGCCTATCCACAGCGAGCTGTGCACAGGAGTGTAGTCCACAAAGATGTTATCATATAAGCGAGCTTTCAATCATAAGAGCGAAATAGAGAAACATCAAATTCAACACCAGTGCAGACTACACATGATCAAATCCTTTTATGAAGGTTTCCACAAAGTCTTCATCAAATATGCCAAAGGTAATGTGATCTTCAAACCTCCTTGTACAAACCTCAACTCTGATTCCATGTTGGAAAATCCGGAGGTTTTATGATTAGATTAGATTTTCCTCTCTTTGATAACTGCTTGTGAAATCTATTGGCTTCTTATTCATTTAATTATGTTTTTCTTCATCAAACAATTATCAAAACGTAAACATGAAGATCACAAGAAAACAGAGAACACAAGATATAGGCTTCAAGCTAGGGCAAAACCCTCAAAGGGGAAAATCCAGAAAAATTTTCTTCATATAGAATCAATCAAAGTGAGATATCCAAGACCCATGACAAACAGAAAAATACTAGCCTTCTAGATGCCAAACAAACTCTTCATTCTGCACAATAAATCCATCATTAAGAGACCAACAACAAGAGATGTACCAAGGTAGAACTTCCACAAATTCCAGCTCAAGAAGAACTTCCTTTCAGACTTCGGCCCTCCACTTCCTCTGTCTTTTCTGTGATATTTCAGACCACAATTCATCAAGTGTGTTTGTCCAAATGAGCTCCATCTTCCCTCTATTTATACTGTCCAAAGGGGGTGTGAATAGACATGTCCTTTGGGGCAGGGGCGACTTGGCATCTAAAGGGTTTTTGACCCAAAAATAATACATATTTAAAATTTCTTTTTCTTTTTCTTTACAATGGGTCCAAATAGGACTTTGAGTCTGACTCAAAAACCTAGAAGCATGAAGAACATGCTTGTTTAGAAAAATAATAATATATATATATATTTTTTCTCTTTTCTTTTGCTTTTTATATCAAATCCATAATGGTACAAATTATGAAGACTGAACTTAGTTACATTATCCAACATGATGTAGTATAACTACCTTGTTGGGGTCTCCAATTTTTTAAGCTTACGAACATCATTATGCTCCTTTCATTTAGGTCTCCTATTATTCCACACACATCAAAACCATTTCTCCATTCATACCGAAGGTGTGTATTTTCTCTTGTAAAAAGTCCTTGTAGAGTTTGTGGCAAGAAATTGCTTTCTTGTTCCCAAGAGCCCCTTCGAATATGTACAACTATTTTCACATGCCTTGAAACAGGATAATTATGATTTGCTTGCTTGATTAAGCAAGTCTAGGAATAGGACAAACAATGCTTTGAGAGGCCATGGATGTTGGAAGCATTTGTTTTGCTGTAATTGTGTATTATATTTTTGTACCCAATGTTTAAGGGGCACACTTCACCCTTTCTTTTGTTGGTGTGAATGGACTACTTTGGTAGTTAATATTGTCTTAATGGAGATTGTCATTCATAGCTAATTTTATCTTCCCCACATTAATGAGATATGTAATAGGTTAGTGGTCGTCAATACTGAGGTGGTCAATGGTCCCTCATCTATGAGGTTGTTAAAATCACAATTTTCATTATGGAAAAGAAAATTACATTTTGTATATGCACTAACGTGCATTCAAAAGTTGGCTAAACAGCCATCCAAGAAAAATAAAAAAACAGGCCTACAAAAAGTCCTTATCATGTCTAGAGAATATGTCCATCAACAATAGATACATGGAGAATAAAAGCTACATTACATACATATCCTCCCAGTCACCTAGGAATTTTATCAGAGAGATCAAAAATAAAAAATAGACAAGTTTATAGCCTGTCCTGTTAAATCTCCATTTGCAGGCCCTCTATGAAAGGTCTATTTTAATACTCTGAAACATTATCACCTATCTACTCAAAGATTTTCCAAGTGCCCAAAGTTTGCAAAGCGATTGCTTTAGATAATGAGTCTGCAATGGAGTTTCTTTTCCTGTAAATATGGCAACATGAGATCTGCTCAAAAGCATGTTTTAAATGAAAAATCTCTTCAAGGATTGGGTACATTGTGTGCATGTGACATCTCAAAATCTCATTAAACAAATTTCTAACAATTGTAGAGTCACCAAAAATCTGCAACTGATGACATCCCTTCTCAATATCAAATAAAAGGAGAAGCTTGAAGCAGAGTAACTCAAAATAATTATTTGAGCCTCTGCCCAGGCCCCAAACCAATCTGAAGCTTGTAAAAATGATTTTCTTGCAGGTATAAAACAAGCCCTTCTCACATTCACCCCCAGCGAGAGAAACCCTGTTAAAGAATGGCTAGGGGAAAGAGTGGTTTGTTGAATTTTTAATATTTATAGCTGAGGTTGGTATTCAAAAAGAGAGAATTTTTTTTTTCTCGAGTTCATGTCGGCTCCAGGAGGAAAAGTCAGCCGCACCAGTTGAATGGGCTTGACCCTTGGTCAAAACCCACAAGATTTGACCACTATAAATAGACCATTTGACCTACTCCATTTGGCATCAAATCAATTTGGATCATCAAGTCAAGCAGTCGTCTGTTCACACGTTTGAAGGAGGAAGAAGGAGAATCGAAGTTGACCAGCATTGACCAAGTCTTATTTGTGCTGTTTGATTGAATCTTTGACTGCTCTATTTGATTGAAATTTGGTTGAGTTGATCACATGTTGTCTAAGGCAGTTTGATCGAACCTTCTGAGGTAGATTTGATCATAGTTAACTGAGATTTTCTGAGGTAGATTTGATCATAGTTAACTGAGATTTTCTGAGGTAGATTTGATCATAGTTAACTGAGATTTTCTGAGGTAGATTTGACTGAAGTTTGGCCAGAGTTGACCTAGATTCTTGGGAGGAAGTTTGACTGATATTCTAGGTAGGTTGGACCATGTTTAGCCTAGCTAGTTTGTGTGGTCAGATTGACCAAGTTTGATGGAAAAATCAGATTGTACCATTTGTTGAATTGAACTATAATTTCTCCTAGAAAAGATCGTTGGTTTTTTTCCCAATGTTGGGTTTCCCAGGTGAAATTTTCTTGGTGTCTACTATGCTATTGTGATCTCTACTGGTCTATTGTTCTATTGCATTTATAGTTGAATTTTCTGAAGTATAATTGCTTAATGATAATTTGGAAAGTGCAAAAATATCATTAGAAGTAATTATCAGTAGCAAAAAATTGTGCTTGTTCTTTTAGCACTAGAAAATCAACATGTTATTAGAACTTTGGTGAAGGAAAAGGGCATTGAGATTACTTTTGAAGACACCTACTTCTGCAATCTAATCTGTGGCCAGCTTTTTGATCCTGGGTTCATCTACTAATGCCGAGAATAAGTTGGAAGGTGCTACAAATTTTAGGGCGTGGAAGACAAGGATTGATCTCATTCTTGAAGAGAATGATGTTATGGATTACGTGGGGCAAGGTTATTGAACCATAGGATAATGAAGGAAAAACAAGGTACAAGAAGTCTGAAATCACAACCAAGAGGATTTTTGTTAAATTCATCAGAGGCTACTTGATTACATATGTTTCAAGGCTGGAAACTTCAAAGCAGATTTATGATGCTTTAGTAGGATTGTATACTGTTAACAACATTGGTCAGATAATGAGCTTGAGGAACCAACTTTGTGATGTTCATATGACTAGAGATGATACTATAGCTACCTACTTCATGAGGATCTCTCAATTGAGAGATTAGCTTCAGGCTATTGGAGAAAGCATTGAAGAAACATAACTTGTGACTAAAACTCTTAATGATCTACTTGATTCATGGGATTCATTTGCATCTAGCATTTGTGGTAGAACAAAAATTCCCAAGTTTGATCAACTCTGGACCTCATGTACTCAAGAAGAATCTTGACTAATATCAAAAGGGAAGATTCAGAGACCTCAAGATGGTGAATCTCAAGCATTTGCATTTCATGCAAAAAAAGGTAAAGGAAGAAGAAATTTTGGAAAATTAAAAAAAAAAAGAATACAGGTAGAAGACTTGCTCCCAATCATGATCAAAAGAAGAAATATTTGTCTATTATTCAATGTTTTCATTGTCACAAGTTTGGTCACTATAAAAACCAATGCACTAAAAGGAAGAATGCAAGCAACATGCTTCAACAACATCCATTGATGGTGATGATCATCCAAATTAAAAGAAATTCAAGAATGAAAGTGAAGCAGATTTTGTTTTCTTTTTTGCACTTTTAGGTACTGTTGTAGATAACAGTGGCATCTGGTTAGTAGACAGTGGTGCCTCCAGACATATGACAGGTAACCGGAACAGTGTCATAGAATTCGTAGACAAGAAGTCATCACTAAAGTTGGAACTTGGTGACAATGTCAAGTATGAAGTCAAAGGTACTGGGTCAACATCTTCTAACTGGAGTTAGGAGGAGATGTTTATTTAAATGCTGTGTTGTATGTTCTAGGTTTGAAAAAGAACCTAGTCTCTACTTCATCTTTGGAAGACAAAGCATATAGAGTTGCATTTGTTATGGATAGGCTCTAGTATGGAAAAAGGGCTCAAGCATAGATTCTGCAAAGGTGATTGGTGTTTGAGAGGGAGGGTTGTACAAACTCTTGGGACAATCAACTCAAGCATTGGTACATAATGACACCAATCTATGTGAGCTATGGCACCATAGATTTGCTCACTTTCACTGTAAGGCTTTGTCAGTATTAAGGAACATGATTATAGGTGTTCTAGAGCTTCAAGTACAACATGAAGGAGTTTGCAAAGGTTGTGCACTTGGAAAGAATGTCAAGGGATACTTTCTAAGTAGTGGCAACAAATCCAAAGGAATCTTGGATCTAATTCATTCAGATGTATGCAGACCAATGGCATCAACATCTTTGGGTGGTTTCTTGTACTATGTAACATTTATTGAAAAGAATGGTTCTACTTCATGAAGATAAAAGATGAGGTCTTTAGCAAGTTTCAAGAATTCAAAGCTCAGGTAGAAAACTTGACAGGGAAGAATATCAAGACTCTAAGGTCAAATAATGGAGGAGAATACACTTCGAAGGAACTCATTGCTTTTTGCAAAGAAGCCAGGGTTAAGAGGGAGTTGATAGTCCCTTACAACCCTTAACGAAATGGGGTTGTTGAAAGGAAGAATAGGAATATTGTGGAAGCTTCTAAGGCAAGGATTCATGATCAAGATTTGCCCATGTTCTTATGGGGAGAAGCATCCAAGACAACAATCTATGTTCAAAATAGAAATCCCACTGGATTTTAGAATTCAAGACTCTTGAAGAAGTTTTCATAGGTGAGAAACCAGAGGTTGGGCATTTGAGGGTCTTTGGTTGTTCTGTTTATATTCATGTACACAAGGAGAAGAGGACGAAGCTGGAGCCTTCTGGAAAGAAGGGAACATTTCTTGGATACAGTGAGTCATCAAAGGCTTACATAGTTTATAGTCCAGGACAATGAAATATTGAAGTCAGCAGAGACGTTACCTTTGATGAAGATGTAGCGTTCAGGAAGTCTAAAGATGTTGATGATGATGAAGAACACAAAGCTCCCAAGGATGTTGGTTCAAGCCTTTCTGAACTTGTTGAACATCTTTCGGATCATCAGGAAGAGCCAGAAGGGCCAAATGATCCATTGGACCCTCCTAGGATTGTTGTTCTAGAACCCAAGAAGAGACCAACATGGCTTCAAAGTGCACTCTTGGAAGTAGAGGAACATGCAACTCCCCGTGGCACTTTCAGAGAAAGCAAATGTCCTAAGACCTACTTAGGATATGCAACATTGATGTGTCATATCATTGATTATGAACCATCTAACTATGAGGAGGCAATAGGTCAACAAGTTTGGAAGGATGCCATGATGGAAGAATATCAGTCCATGATGAAGAATGATGTATGGGATATTGTGTTGAGACCTGAAGGGAAGTCAGTGGTGACTTCCAAGTGGATCTACAAGATCAAGCATGCAGTGGATGGCAACATAGAGAAGTACAAAGCAAGATTCCTAGCAAGAGGTTTCTCTAAGAAAGAGGGAGAGGACTATGAGGAGACATCTGCTCGAGTTGCTAGGTACTCTTATATTAGAACAATTATTTCTATTGCTTCTATTATGGATTGGAAATTGCATTAGATGGATGTGAGACAACTTTCCTCGATGGAGTGATTTTGAGGAAGAAGTGTACATAAAACAACCTTAAGGTTTTGAGGTACATGAAAGGGAGACTCATGTTTGCAGACCGAAGAAGGCTTTGTACGGACTCAATCAGGCACCTCGAGCTTGGTATTCTAGGTTTGATGGATACCTGATGAGTCTTGGTTTCACTAAGAGTGATGCTGATCCCAACCTTTACTACAAAGTTGCTAGAGGCGAGCCTGTGATCTTCTTGTTATATTTTGATGATTTGCTTCTGACACGGGAGCAAAGAATCTCATTGATTAGTGTAAGAGGGAGTTGACCTTTGAGTTTGAGAGGAAGGATCTAGGCTTGATGCATTACTACTTGGGATTAGAAGTATCGCAGAAGCTAGGAGAGATCTTCCTTGGTCAATGGAAGTATATCATTACGATCCTTCAGAGATTTGGGATGATGGAATGCAAGTCCATGTTTACTCCCATGGTGACAAATCTAAAGAAGCTGAGAGACACTGATTCATATTTGGTAGATCCCTCTATGTATCGATGATTGATTGGTTCATTGATGTATTTGGTTAATACCAGACCTGATATTTGCTTTGCAATGAACACTCTAAGCTAGTTCTTGGTGAAACCAAGGCATGTACATTGGATTGCGGCAAAGTATGTTTTGAGATATCTAAATGGTACAGCCAGTTATGGTGTGAGATATGTCTCAAACAGTGGAGTACAACTGCTAGGATTCTCAGATTCCAATTGGGTAGGGAGTGCTGAAGAGAGGAAGAGCACATCAAGATGTTGTTTTGGTTTGGGTTCTGCTATGATATCTTGGATGAGCAGAAAACAAACATTTGTTGCACTTGACATTGTAGAGGTCGAGTACATTGCAACGAGTTTGGCAAGCTATGAAGAAGTATGGCTTCGAAAGCTACTTGCATGATTGTTTGATTAGGTGCAAGAATCGATTGTGACACATTATGACAATCAAAGCTCTGTGAAGATTTCTAAAAATCTAGTTTTCCATGACAGTTCTAAGCACATTGAGATCAAATATCATTACATCCGAGACATGGTACAAAAGGGAGTAGTGAAGCTCCAATACATTTCTCTAGACGAGTAGGTTGCTGACATTCTCACCAAGCCTCTGCCCAGGGCGAAGTTTGCATACTTTAGGGACAAGCTTGGAGTGGTCGAGAATGCCTCGTTGAGAGTGTTGATGTTGTAGCATCAAGGTGCAAACATTCTCCCTAGGTCAGGATATTAATAGGTCAAAGGTATTAACCAGGGGCCATGTAATGCGACGAGGGAGAAATGGCCTAGAGAGCATCAAGGTCCGGAGTGCTCCCCCTGATTGCCATGGAGTACTTGGCTAGTGGGTAAAGTGAGTGCCTTTAGCATCAGGTTGTGTATTACCATTCAATTGGCATATGCAGGAATGGTAATTGCCTAGGGTTTCACCATAGGTCACAGGTGTTGACCATATTTCAAGTGATGACTTGGATAATTGGTGAACGAGGACTAGTCTTGACCCGAGAAGGGCTTTGGCCAGTGGGTGACTAGATCCATTTGCAAAGGATAGTTGACTGGTAGGCAACCAGATCCCTTTGCATGATGCTTTCGACATGTAGTGGATAGATACATCAACATACTCTTTCAATCTTTTCTAGAGAAGAAGATTTTTTTCCACAAAATGGACACTTGGAGAAGTCAAGATGAATTCCTCCCTAGCTAAGAGGGAGTGTTGAATTTTTGTAGCTGAGGTTGGTATTCAAAAGGAGAGAAAACTATTTTTTCTTGAGTTCATATTGACTTCAAGAGGACAAGTTGGCTGCACAAGTTGAATGGGTATGACTCTTGGTCAAAACCTACAAGATTTGACCACTATAAATAGACCATTCGACCTACTCCATTTGGAATCAAATCAATTTAGATCATCAAGTGAAGAAATCTTCTATTCACATGTGCAAAGGAGGAAGGAGATATGAAGTTGACTGGCATTGACCAAGTCTTATATGCTTTGTTTGACAAAATCTTTGACTTCTTTGTTTGACCAAAATTTTGGTTGAGTTGATCACCAAGTTGACCGAACTTCTAAGGCATAGTGTTGACCAAAATTTCTGAGTTGACTGTAGGCTGTCTAAGGCAGTTTGATCAAACCATCTAAGGCAGATTTGACTGCAGTTGATTGAGAATTTTTGAGGTAGATTTGATCGATATTTTTGGGCAATGGTTGACCAAAGTTTGGGTAGAGTTGACCAAGATTCTTGGGCAGCAGTTTGACTAATATTATGGGCAGTTTGGACTAGGTTTGACCTAGCTAGTTACTGTGGTTAGATTGACCAAGTTTCGCTGAAAATTAGATTATACCAGTTGTTGATTTGAACTATAATTTCTCCTAAAAAAGATCGCTGGGTTTTCTCCCATGGTTGGGTCTCCCAGGTGAAAAATTTGTGGTGTCTGTTGTGCTATTGTGATCTCTACTATTCTATTGTTCTATTGCATTTATAGTTAAATTTCTAGAAATGCAATTGCTTCATGATAATCTAGAAAGTGAAAAAAATGTCATTAGAAGTAATTATCAGTAGCAAAAAATTGTGCTTGTTCTCTTAGCAATAGAAAATTAACACAGTCTACTACAACTATTATATTATTAGGATTATGTGCGAGCTCAACAATGGATAGGAGAGAGAAAGTGGCGATGACCTGTGTTGCAACTTTGTTAGGAGTAGTAGACTTGTCTTGGAATATTTCGTTGTTCTTTGAGATCCAAATTCCCTAGCTAATAAGTGAAGGTGAACTCTTGTTCTTTTTTGGATTTGCTTGTTCCCACCACTGCTTCTAGGCATCATTGAAAGATATGCCTTGCAAATTTGAAACGATTCCCAATTAGTTCCTTATTGTGTTACATACTCTCAAAGTGAAAGGGCAAGAAAGAAAAAGGTGATCCCCAATCCTTGAGCTCGGTAGCATCAATCGATCCTTGAGCCCAGATAGATGTACGAGCATTATCGACCACTTGGTTCAAGGTAATCCTTCCATTTGTATTTAGAAAATTTATCAGCGCATGAGTCTGGTGAAAGTTTTCTCCACATCCCACCCAGGGTTCAATACTAATCCTCACCTTTTTTCCATTCCCAACTTTCTAGGCCGGGCCTTCCTCCACCACTGAGAATGATGATAAGACAACTTTCTAGATAATTGAAACTTTTGGCTGCTCCTTGTCTGGGGATCAAAGATACTCTTCAAGTTTGCAAGGGTGGATATACTTCCTGGATACAGTGGCTGCCCACAAATTATTAGTAGGTATCAGTCTCCATCCAACTTTCATGGCCAATGCATTTGCAAAGAGGTAGAGGTTTTTAAGACCCCACCCACATCTTTGGCAAGGAAATTTTGCCCCATTTAACCCAAGGGAAGACTCAACCTTCTTTTGACCCCAACCATAAGAACTGATAGCAGATATTGCGGTTTGAATTCAGAACTCCTTTTGGGATCCAAGATAAGGACATCCAAAATACTAGAATAACTTCCAAGATAGATTTTATGAGAACCAATTTGCTGACTCTAGATAACCATCTGAAACTCCAACCTTTAATCCTTTTCAATCTTTGTAGTTAGCCAATTCCAGTCGACCTTTCTATAGTCATTAGGTTTCAAGTGGAACTCGAAATACTTACCTTCATCAAAATAGTTAGACTGAAAAGAAAAAAAAGATTATGAGCATTTGTGGGCTCATCCTTGGATAGGCCGAGAGGGGAGAGAGTAGATTTATGAACATTTACTTGCGTGCTTGTATCGTTCTCAAAAAGCATTAAGGCCTCTTTGATGGCTGCTAGATCACGGTTGGATCCATCACCAAATAATAAAATATGATGCATGAACAATAGATGAGTGATGGTCAGGTCACCAACTACGAGAACACCCCTTATGTCACCCATTTTTTTTCCTCCATATAACAACCTATTAAGGCCCTCAACCACTAGTAGGAATAATGGGGGAGATAGAGGGCAACCCTATTGCAGGCCTCGTTGAGCATGTAAAAAAGCCAAAGCCGACCCATTGATTAGTACTGCAAATAATATTGTGGTTATGCAACTCATAACCTAGTTTATAAAAGCCACTTCAATGCCAGATGGGTCAGTAGTAATCTGATATATATCCAACTGACTCTATCATATGCTTTAGAAAGGTCAACTTCAATCACCAATCCTTTGATTTTCTTGGATTTTAAACTGTGAAGCCCTTCCTGAGCGACCCCTATTGCCTCATGTATTTGCTGACCTTCCAGAATGGCAAATTGTTCCTTAGATACATTTTTGGATAGAATCAATTTTAGCCTGTTGGCTTATGATTTTTGCTATGACTTTGTATATGTAATTGCATAGTGATATAGGCCTAAAGTCATCAAAAGACTGGAGTATCCGGAAGGAGGGCAATAAATGTAGAGTTAAAAGAACCAAGCATCCTACCAATTGCCGTGAGTCCTCAGCCACCCTTAATAGATCTCCCCCGAAAATATCATAATGCCCTGTAAAAAAATCCACAGACCAACCTTCAGAGCCAGGGCTTTTATCCTTCTGAAAGCTACAAAGGACTTTTTGTAATTCGACCTTAATCACTGGTTACATTAAACATTAGTTATCTTCAGCTCCTGGGAACTTAGGGAAAGATCAAGCCAATAAGATTACATCAACAATGGTCATCTCAGGAGGGGCCTTATACAAGTTATTGAAGTGGTTTTTGCCGAACTTTGCGAGATCTTCAAATGGTGAAGCTCTGCCACCTTCTGGATCATCCAGAGCCCAAATCGTGTTGTGTGCTCGACATCCCTTAGCAAATTGCTGAAAAAATTGTGTTTTCATCACCACTTTTCAGCCATATGGCTCTACTTTTTTGCCTCCAAATCTCCTCCTTTTCTTTAAAAATTCTTGGCAGCCTCTAGTTGAATGATCCACTGTTTAGATTCCTCAGACAAATAAGCCCCCCCCATTAGGAGTTTTGAGATGCTCCAACTCTTCCTCCACGTCTTTTGAATCTACCTCCTCCCTCTGTCTTTTGATGGTAGACCACTCAATCGTAAGCCTTTTCATCCTTTTAAGATTTTCAACAAAGTGAACCACAACAGGCATGTCCTCTACAGGATTGTAAGGAATCCAATTTTCATTGTGTAGATTGCGAAAATATTCATTGTTTAACCATGATGCATTGAATTTGAAGGGGCTTCCAGGTTTGTTAAAACCCCCTTTCATTTCAAAAAAAATTGGATGATGATAATTTCACCCCCCCACCCCAATTCACTGACGAAATAGAGGAGTATTTTCCAGTAAAGACTTTGCCATAAGAAATCGGTCTATCTGCCTGACACCCTTTGAATACATAGTTATCCTATATCTCCAGGTGTGCTTTTACTTAGTCAGATCGACATCACAATTTGTGTTACTCTAGGAGGTGATTGATGTTGGACATTGTGTTTAGCGCTTCTCGTGTGTTTTGTGACATGGACTAACAACCTCTCGTTAATCGTAACTCTGGCGATTATAGCTGAGACTAATGCTTGCGGGTTCTGTTCTAATGGCAATCATGATTCCAACAAGTGGTATCAGAGCAACAAGCCTCAAGTTCGAAACTCACCCAACTCGCGTTGGGGGGGGGGGGAGATTGTTGGACAGTGGGTTCAATGCTCTTCTTGTGTTTCGTGACATGGACTGACCGCCTTTGGTGGATCCTAACTCTAGCGATTGTAGTAGAGACTAATGCCTACAGGTTTTGGTCTAACGATAATTGTAGTTCCAACAACTAAAATAGTCAGATAAGGAGTCCACATGGACGTGAGGACCCCAAATTTCAGAAGCTCCAAGAGAAAAGTTCAAATCCTCCTACCGCTAAATTATTAGCTTCCATAAAAGTTCGAGACATTAGCAAATCCCATAAAGCAATCCTTTCTTGGCAAGGCCCATAAATATTAACCACCTTTAGTTCCTTCCTCAATTTTAAAGAGAAAATATTAGATCCCAAAACCATATCGGATCCCCAAGTGCCTATAATCTTGATTGATTTTCGGTTAAAACCAACAACCAAATCCCTAGATCTCCATTTCGCATTAGATGCCAAAAAACTCCATCCCTAAAGTAGAGATTCCAGAGCCTTGACTATTGATTCCCCATTCCCCAATGTTTCTTGTAAGAAAATAATGTCTGTGTTCAAAATGTACCAACCTCCTTAAAGCTAGTTTTTTGGAAGCGCCAAGCCCCGATAGTTAAAAGAGAGAAAAATCATTAGGGAACTAGGCCAGGGGTACGCGCTACTCTAAGTGCCCCAACAATAGACCTCTATCTACCAACCACAATATCTAGACTGGCCTTAATTTTTTCCCTCGAGATATTAGATTTTCTTCCCTACATGTGCCCTCTAGGTTTGATTGGGGAAGAAGGGCCTAAGCCCCCCATACCTGAGATGGAATCCCTCTTCTAACTATAAGATTGAAGGTTATATTGAGAGTTTGATTCAGAGGATGCTGCCATAGTCGTAGATGGGTAAGATATCGGAGATGAGCAATAGGTAGGGGGGGGGGGAATAAGACAAGATACAGGATCCAATTCGAGCAGAGAAGGGGAAACAAAAGTTAAAGATGGAGATTATGAGAGATGGCTCGACCCCATAGCAAGTGAACAAAAAGAGCTAATGAGATTCGAATCATGGAGAGGAGGAGAGCAATTACTCGAAGAGGAGATTCTCGAGGAGGATGGACTGCCCTCATGTGTCAGTCCACCTAGATTTAGCCGCCGCTTTGCCCACCATATTTATGCCCTCTTGCATCATCATAAGCTTTGGAGCATCCTACTGTTGTACTTGGGGAGTGTCGACAAACATCCAAAAACTTCCCCTTCCCCCTCCTGTTATCTCCCTCATGTGAATCCTTCATACCTTTCTTACCCAAGAAAAGTAGACGGTAGTCCTTCAAGATGTGACCGTGTTTATGACATCTACAACACTTGAAGGGAATTCCTTCATAGTCCAAAACCTGTCGGTGAGTAAACCTCTGATAGTTTATATTCAATTTTGCATAAAGCCCTTCACACGAGTCCAAATTTACGAGCAACCTTGCCATGGCCATCTTCCTACTTGTTTCATAAGACCAATTAGCTTCCAAAAATGTCCCTAATTTATTCCTAATAATCTTGAAAATATCTATGGACCAAAGTTGTGGCGATAAGCCATAAGTCTTACCAACACAAGGGCATAGCCCAATTTATGATGACTGGCATCGAATAAAGGAAGGGTTCCACCGTTTCATCATCACCGATGAGGAATCAATGCTCCATGTTTTACCAAGGACCCAACTGGTTGTTTTTGCCGAATTGAATTTGAACATGAACTAGCCTTGAGTAAGGGTGCTTACCTTAGGGGGTTTATTTAACCCTTTCCCCTATTCCTTTTTTGTCCACTCACGTAAGAGCTCAACCAAGAATAGCCTTCCTCTGGCTCGTCCCACCACCATTTTTTTTGATATCTTGATAACTTCACTTAATTGTACATCTTTCGCCAACACCAAAGTCCGGTCGTTAGTTTTAATTTTATCACACTTTCCTTTTTTCCGTTTTTCCCTGGATGTTGTTAGCCTTTTGGGCTCGCCTGAGCTTCTAGGGTTTCCACCTGTTGTTCGAGCCCATCGTCTCTCCCCAAAGGCTTGCTATTATCCCCCGCTGAAACAATCGAGCAATTTTTGGGTTCCTAAAAAAAGAACCCTTCAAAACCTAGGGGGAATTTGCAAACAGATTAGTCCTTGTCCTTTGCTCTTGGCCATAATCAAACCCTTCTTCGAAGTCCCCTTCAAAAGAGCCTCTTGCTTGATAAAACCCTGTGCTGTCCACAACTGTCTTGTTTTATGACTACTCAAATGTAGGGAATTACCCTGAGAAAATACCCAGAAACTGGTCATCTTGAGGAGCATCGATATATTGTTCATCGTATACATCCGGGGTTGAAATGCTAACCCCTAGCAAATTTTGAGACCCTAACATCGTTGGTGAACCTCGACCCTATTTAGAAGGGTAGACAAGAGAGGAGATGAAGGGGGCATTTGGCATTATTGTCTCTCAAAGCTAAAGTGTTGGGTTAACTCCTAGATCCTTAGAGCCAACTATCCCCTAAACCTCCGTCGCATTCGTCTGGGGTGGCATCTCTGTCCAGATAGGGGCATAATCATTGGGATCGAACGAAGAGTCCACTGCTTCCTCCATTCTGCAAACACCCTCAACGACAGACTTATCCATTTAACAACTAGCATGAAATAATATAAAGCGACCTTCAGACGGTAAAAAATCCCTTGCTTGTAGATAGTATGCCAAATGAGGGTTACAAAAATCTTCTATATTCCCTCGACTAAGAATAAAAACCCTTACTGCAAACCTTCGACATACCTGAGTCGTAGAGCTCCCTCGTTAAATGCATTAATGACTTGGTTATGTCTAATCCTTATATTATGAGATCATTAGAGGCCTTATCGACTTGGTTATTTCTAGTCCCTTTGCAATGGGATCATGTTCCATTGCAATGTGTTGCACACACTAATATTATGTCAACTTCATAATGGAGTTTTTCTCTTCTAGGTTTTTTCCACTATACATAGGTTATCACTTCCTTATTTGATCTTATTTCTAGTTTGTGGCATTGTAGGCATTTATCTACTTTGCTTGGATATGCAGAATCTTACATGATGTTAGAGCTCCATGATTGGGTATGACATAAAATGTTGCTTGTGAATCCTTGGTTCAATGGAGTGAAGACTAGTGTGTTTTGGGCTAGCTAATTTTTAGCAAGAGCCAACTGGTCTAACTTTGATCTATGAGAGCTTTGATGATATGGCAATGTCAAGCTTTAAGACTGAACTTTGTAATGTCTATCTTGAGAAGATTACCCTTAGGATCATAGTTTCAAAATTCGGCCGATTCGAAACGGAAACGGCCGAGTTGATCCGTTTCATTGCCCAAAAATGTGACTCGGTGGAGGAAACGGTTCAGTAGGCCGAGTCATAACCAACAGCCTATAAACCCATCAAAACAACTATTTGACATTTTTTTAATGAAATTTTGAAGTGTTTGCTACTTGGTTTGGACTCCAATGTGTTTTATGAATGAATTAAATGTTATTTGGGGTCCATTTCCCCCTCCCAAACCCTATTTAACACACTCAAATGCTCTCTACTATTGATATG
>APFE030323434.1:8099-24355 GCA_000404065.3 Pinus taeda
TTTAGCTCTGACATCTGAGACTCCAAGACTTGAATTTCATTCCTCAGCTTTTGCATGTCAAGGCTTTCAGCCTGCTCTATTGTTGGTGCTGAGGTGGATGGTGCTGCCTATTGTATTTGCTGGCTGGGAGGGGCAGTGGTTTGAGGGATTTCCTCAAGATTTATTGTTTCTGGAGGAGGTTGTGAGGTTTGTCCTGCCTCCTTTTGCTGTAATGCTGCATGCAGGGTAGCCTCTGATTCCTGCAGCTTTTCTTGGGTGTGGATGAGCTCTTTATATAATGTCATCAGCATAGCAGCTGCATCCTTATCTTGTCTGAGCTGGGCAATCTCTTCTGTTTGAGGATGAAGAGTTGCTGGGATCTTCAACATTTTTCTCAATGTTGCCATATCAGCATCCCTCGGCTTCAGAATCTCTTATACTGCCTTGACATCTTTAGGATCATGCCCAAGCTCTATTATGATTTCCTCTAGAGCTTTGATCCTATTGTCTTTCACTTGAGAGGAAGCCCTTTCCAGCTCAAGTTGTGCAGTGGTGTTATTCAGTCTATTTTGCAGCCTATAATTCACCAAGGTTTTATTTGCCAATGTGGCATACACCATCTCACCCGTTTGTTTGTGCAATTCTATTTGATCGATTGGGTGGATGTCTTTGGACATGACCTCCAAGTTGGTCCTGATATAATCTGCAGCAGACTGTGGTTGCTGCACTACTGGCGTGAAATGGCTCATTATCATCTTTCCCTCATGTGCATCATATGCAGACATGATCCTTTGCTGGTTCGTGGGGGCCATTTTCAATAGGTGATTATTAATTGCAGCCTTAAAGGTTCATTTCTGCTTTTGATGTCCTTAAATTGCTGCTTAATCCTTTTCTCACCTTCCCTCCTTTGACCTGAGGAGCTAACTTCTCCTCCTGCTGCCCTATCTTGCTCTTGTTGGAAGGAGCTAGTTGAGGCCTCCATGCTAGGCAGGCCTGTACCTGAAGTCTGCCCCATTGGCATTTCCTCTTCAGAGAAAGGATTTAGCCTTTGTCTCTTCTCCCCTTGGGTTGGTGATGCAGTAAGGGGAGTCTCTCTGTCTCTTTTTCTGTTCACATCCTCCCTTTGAGCGGTTTGGAGGACGGAAGAGTCAATCCTTGAGTCTTGCCTCGGAGTTGCCATTTGTGTTGGCTGCTGTTGTGTGGCCAATGGGGCCTCTGCTGTCTGTTCCCCCTGCCCTGACTGCTCCTTTTGCTGTTGTTGTACCTGTTGGGGTGGCTGAACCTGTCCCTGCTCTACCTGTTCCTGTTCCATCTCCTTCTCCTTGCCTTTGCTTTGAGCTTGGTTTGTAGTATGGACTGCCTGTTGATGTGTTGTAGAGGATGACGCAGCTGCTCCTGCTTGAGGCATTGACAGAGAGAATACCTGTGAAGGAAGTTCCAAGTCAGCTAATTTCAGAAGATGTCTCCTTGCTCTTTCATTGAATTCTTCTTGTGTGACCGGTTCCTCCAGTGTGCCCCTTTTCCATTTTGGTTGGTTGGAAATTTTTTCAATGTGGGGCAAACTTACATGGTCATAACTAGAGAGCTTGTATTTGAGCCTTCTGAATGAGATGGAGTGGTTTGGGTCATAGGGTTTCCAGAGGAAACTGGTCTTCACGCCAAGGCCTTCTAGCTTTCTATCAGCCTCTTTCCAGCCTTCCCTCTTGTTCAGAAAAAGGTGGCCCAATTGATTTTTCACTTTTAACTGTGCCTTCTTGCCCTTTCCTGCAAAGTCTACCATATCAGCATTCCCAAATTGCCTGAAGTATTCTAGGGAAAATAGTCTCATGGGCACATATTTGGGCAATCTGTATGGGGGTAACTCACACCCATATATTCTAATCACGGTGTAGTTTTGGTAAAAGTACCAATCCCCAATGCTATACACTTTAGATAACTCCAGGATTCTCTGCATCTCATCAGTCAATCTTGGAGGAGGCGAGCTTAGGAACAAGGACATGGCCTGGTGAATGAAAAGGTCTATGAATTCATAGTAAGTGTACGGAGAGTAGGTTCTGCAATGAAAAACGGAGGTCCAGTACACTACTGACCTTGGATTGCCTTGTGCATCTATTATCTTGACAATGAAGGAGAACTTCTCATGCTCATAATATAGAATCAGGTGGTAGATGTAGGAGGTGTATCTGAACACCTTCTCTCTTGACAGGTTCAGAAACTGCTCATGCATCTTATCTGATATGTATGTGGCATAATCATAACAGATTGGACTCTTGCTAGGGGAGAACATAGTCATCATCACTAGTACAGTTTCATCAATAAATTCAACTGACTTGTACTCCAAGATGGAACTAATCATATCTGTAAGATCTATACCCAGTTGATTGAGGTAGCCATCAAAAATAGGAGGGTACAACACAGTGTCTGAGTTTTTTATAAACAATTGGTTGAGCTTTATGATTTGTGCATCTGTCAGCATCTTAGCTCCCTGGTTTATCAAGTCCAACAAAGACAAGGGGACCAATTTCTTCTGAGTCTTGAACTGTAACATCTCTCTAATGGCCTCAGGGGTCATGTAGAATACAACTGAGCCTGAAGGGTCAAGCACATTTCTTTGAATGGGGTCATAGCAGACTGCACACAGATGAATCAGGTCAGGGAATTGGTTGACCTGAGGGAGCCTGAAAATTGGGAGGAAGGAGTCCCAAATGCCTAATATGTCTGTGCCATCCACATGTTTGGCCTTAAGCTCATTCAGTAGGTGGAGGTGGAACTTGCTCTGTGATGAGGAGTCCTCTGAGATTTGGTAGTCCAAGTCTGCCAAATCCTGCCACTCCAGCTCTCTCTGAGGGGCATTCAAAGGGGCAACATTGAGGGCCATAGGTGCAACTGGAGTCTCTATGATTACTTGGATTGTTTTGTATACGGACTGCTGTTTCTTCGACTGAAAAATAGGAAAGAATGCCTGAGCGAAGAGGTGAACTGAGAAATGGAGGGTAACAGGGTGAGTTTACAACAATTGAAATACTGTTTCAGTCTCTTAAGAAGGCAAATCTTTGTCTTTAACAAACCTTCCTCAGCAATTGAATGTGGGTTCTGGGTTTGTGTTCACGGCTGTGTGAACGGAAATGCAGGTTTTTCAATGAAATTTTAGTCTAAATAGGCTCGGCTAATAAATTTTGACCGTTAAATTTTCAAGTGGGCACTGGGTGTAGGTAATTTTATGGCGAATTATGCGTTTTCTGTGCTTTAAGTGAGTTTTTTGTTATTACAGAGAAAAACCAGGCTTAGAGAAGACTTGCATGGAGAGATACCTAGTAAATCGATGGGCCAGGTCACCAATGCAGGTGGGTAGGCGCGCAGAAGGTCTCCTAGTCGATTCTGAGCAAGTTGGTGCAATTGGTCGTAAATTGCATGCAGAGAGCGCAACAGTAGTTTTTTTTCCAAAAGTGCAAAAAAAACGTGAAAATTGACAAAATATGGCTTTTTTGGGTCATTCGCACCTTTTTTGGGTGACGTCAGCATGATGTCACCAGGTGGGTCAGGGTCACATGACGTCAGCATGACATCATCAGGTGACGTGGCGGCCTATGACTGGTCCACAGGGGTAGTGAGGTGGCAGACAGGTGGAGCAATGGTGGACGGGGTGCGCGGTCGTTGCGATGACGTAGGCAGTTAGGCGGCGCTGACGTTGGCAGACAGGTGGCGTAATATCGGGCAGCCTATGCTACGGAAAGGAATATGTCAGAGGGGGCTCTGATGCGATTTGGGGGCGACGCGTGGACCCGGCCTAACGTCAGCATCTGACAGATATCGGACGATATCGTCCGGACGTCGGGGCCGGTCCGATATCAGCGTCAACCGTTGGATGGGAAGAGGTTGATCGGACGGTCGTCGGGCTAGTGATGTGCATGGAGGATACGGCATCGGGCGGGGATTAAAAAATTATTTTTGATGGGCTTCGTGCCCGGGCGGGACTTTGGAAATATTTGCGTATTGCATGATTTTCCAATGTATTGTCATAAAGGTGCGCATATCACAAAACTTAGGACGAAATGGGTTTTTTATGAAATTTCATATAAAAGCGCATATGCCTCGGAACTTTCGATAAATGGGTTTTTTTCGTATATAAAGCTCACAAAGGCCTCCAAACTTAGGATAAGGCAAACAAAATGGGTTTTCAAGGCATTTTTACCTTTTGGGTGGGTTAGAAGGGTGCAAAGGGTTTTTCCAAGGTTTCTTTAGGCAAAGTGAAGGATTGAACGGGCAAATGAGTTCTGGGGGAGACAAGAGGTTAGGGCTGGGTTCTCAAAATGACCAGATGTCAATTATATTCCCTAGTGGTGAAACATATGGCTGTAATGCCAAGGGGGGGTTATTTATAGAATTCTTAGGATTTACACACCTTGGTGTTACAATAGTAGGGAAAGGGTAACAGAGGGAGTTAGATAATACAAGTTAGAGGTTAATATGGAGGGATAGGATAAATGAGGAGTGATATTACTAAGTTTTCTTGAAAACAATTTAGTTTAAAGAGTACATCAAAATGAAAAGAACTTTGCACAAGAAATGTGGGTTCTAAAGGCAATAAGGACCAACATAAAACCTTGAATTCTTTCATAATCACAACTGGTGAAGGGATTTTAGTAATGAGTGATAAAATAAAGGGAAAAGGGAAGTTAGACATGCTCCCTTATGTTGTTTTCCTTGTATTTGATTAGCAAAGTTCAGCTTGGTAGGAACACCACTTCTGCAACCCCATCTACCTACCCAACTACTTTCCTAGCATTTTTTGTTTCTTCTTGGAGGGTGCACTTGGACTTGCAAACCCTTTTATGTGCCTTTTCTTTTCTATTGGCTTTTTCCTTTGATTTCCTATCTAGCACTACCCTTATTTCTTCCAAGGCCCCAGATTAAGCAATTGGGAACCTTAGTTTCTCTGCCTAGCTACTGATCTGCCAAGATTAAACAGTTTGGACAGATTTCTTTCTCTATTCTACAACAGAAAATTGAAACATGGCATGATCCAGATTACACTGTTGGACCATCCATTAGAATTTAAAAGAGATGAAGGCATGTACACACCTTGCCTTTCCTTGAAAATATGGGATCTTTGTACCCGCAAAGCAGAGCATATTTGGCATTTGAATTTGCCAATCATGAAATATGAAACCTATTGGTATACGTATCCAACAGTCCCTAAGGTGAATGAATGAGGGTAGCCTATTTAACACAGGCTCTAGGATATTTTAATGATGAACAACTTGATGAATTTAAGGCAATTCTCGGTCAATTAAGACAGATGGATTGAGATGAGACACAATTACAAGATATAAATGACTATAGACCAGTGCCTTTAATATTTGCATTAACCATAGACTAAATAAAAAATTTATCTAGAAAATTTTTCCAATATGTGACGAAGAGTGACAAACATGAATGATCAATATAAACACCCAAAACTGCAATATGCAAGAGATTATAGATTTAAAATAATTTTCATTAATGACCCAAATCTAGAATTAATTAACTTTCTCCAACAGTCAATATGATTTAAAACGTTTATCGCACTTGACACTAGAGAAATATAAAAAATGCATTTGATCACCAAATAACACTAACGAACTTCAAATTTTAATTTTAATTATTACTTAGGCAATAACTTCAGTGTGATAAATAAAGAAGTCGAACTCAATCAAAGGGTTAAAATTTTAAGATTTTAATGGGCCAAAGGCCTCATTAAAATATTTAATGTAAAATCACAAATCACTTTAATTTAATTCCTTCGTTACCAAAGATTTTTTTTAGATTTTTAAAATTGTTTTAGAATTTTTTTGAACTTTTTAGAATTTTTAATTTTTAGGATTTTTTTTAGATTATTAAATGTTTTTAATGAAAATGAAAAAAAAAAATCACAAGTTAAAATAAAAATATTAACTTAAAAAAATAAATCAAATTAAAAAAATAGTCAAAATAAAAATTCAAAAATCAAACAGACAATCGGTTTTTTTCGTTTTTTTTTTATATGTTTTAGGATTATAAAATAAAAAATAAAAAACAAAATAAAACTCAACCTAACCCATACAAAATTATACAAAGTAAAAAAAAAAAAAAAAAAAAAAAAAAAAAACACAAATTTAAATCTAACCATAATTCTTAACTAAAGTAGAAATGAAATTAAATAACCTAATCGCATACATAGAATGCATGCATGGAATGTTTTTGTTGTGCGTACAGGTTACTTTGATGACAACAAAGATGAAGAATGCTGCAGTGTTCAGGGAGGACGAGGAGGCTCGGTCTTGTAGGTTTGAGGCAACACGTGGATGGAGCAAGCAGTGTTTGTTGTAGGTTTGGACGGAGCGATGAGAAAGCTACAAGAAATGACAATGATGAGGAAGGGACAACGTGGAAATACTGTGGATTTGATAGAAGAGGGAGGACGCAGGTCGTATAGGGGTTGATGACAGAAAAGGTAGGTTTCTATGGAAGCATATGGAGAAAAGGTAGGGTGGAAGAGCTGAGAGGTTGACGGATGAGGGAATCTGCAGAGAGTTGGACGCATAAAAAAAAGAAGGGAGCTCGATGGAGGAAAAGATATCTGAGGTTTTGGAGCAACAATAGACAGATGGATGGAGCTGAACGACTGCGGGCTGGATGGGATCTGAGCGAGTTAGAGAATGAAGGATGCTGCAGATAGATGAGAGTAGTGGGAATGGACACTCGAATTGCAGGCAGAATGACACATGCCAAAGGATGAGAAATCACAATGTTTGGTGGTAGCGAGGGTTTTAAGCGGAATGCAAGCAGGTAGCAAAAGGCTGTGGCTCCTGTAAAAAAAATAATCGAAATTTTGCAATGAGATGAAAACCCAACCAGTAAAACGATAAACTTAGACAAATGGTAGCCAGAAAATACCAAAAATTTCCAGAAAACCTTGATCAAAATGTCATACTTCTGTTTCAGATTTACCAGTGAAACTGTTAAAAAATTTCTCCATATTAAAAAAAATGAAAACCATATACTGCAAAATATTTTGAATAATCTTCCTGCAAAATTATGCTAATAAAAACCCCAAAGATCCAGATCTTACCCTACAGGGCCTAGATCTGGACTCTACACAGATTTTTTTCTAAGATCTATAGCTGCAAGTCAACAAGAAACACCTAAATGATATATACAATGACCCAAAAAAACCCAAGTCAAAAAAGAAAAAATAATTTACAGACCTATGCAAAGGAGTGACAGATTTATCAGATCTGAGTAGTGCGAGTCCAAGTCTGCTCCCAAATCTGACAATCTAAGGCTCTCAACAGCTAAATTCATGAATTTCGCATGTGAAAAAACAAATTTTCAAATATTAAAGGAGGTGCTGAGCTCAAAACCCTTCATGCATCACTAGTACAAATCTTATGATAAGTCTGGGATCAAATTAAGTTGGGATCTTTAGAAAGCAAAGATCGAGAGTTGGCTGGTCCAACTAAGAACTTCCCCAAATGCCCGATGATCTAAAAATCAATATTTTCCTGCAAAATTCAATCCAGCCATCAAAATAGATCCAGAAAATGATAATAAAATTAAGATAAATAGAGATACCTGCTATTACATTCAAAATTTAAATTATCGCTTAAACCCAAGCGACTGAGCAAGATATCTGTACTCAAATCACTCTTCAAAAGATATCATCAATGGCTAAAAAAATTTACACATGAAAATGACAGATATTACAGTATTTCCATGAAGAGTAACAACATCGAAAATTAACCCCAATGTCTTTCATTATTATCATCATAAAAAAAAAAGAATATGAAATAAGATCTTTTCCCTTAGCACATGACTCAAAGGTTGGATGAATTGACTGAAGAATGACTTCCTATTTAAAGATAAATCCTCCAATGGCTAGTTTGAGTGATCCTTGTCAAAGAAATCTTGATCATCGATGAGTATCAAAATTTCTTTTAATCTCATCTGTCAAAATTTTAAATTCTTGAGGAAATTCGAATTTTTCAATTATATGCATTTTATTAATTCAAAAATTTAATTTTTGAATTAATTTTGTCAAAATCCTCACTTTGACTTAACCCCAGGGATCAAAGGCTTAAAATTTATCAAAATATTTAATTTACCTTAGTCCCTGAACCTCTTAAAATTTATTTTTTAAGGACCGATGAATTTTGCCTTCGAAGAATTTAAATTTACGTAGGACTTAGAATTACTTAATTTCTTGCTTAGGATTTTAATTATTTTTTGGCCAGAAAATCAAATTAATTAACATATGAGGGGATAAATTATTTTTCCAACCCTAAAGACACTTACATCATGATTTTCACATGTTTTACATCTGAAGGGGGAAAACCCATTTGCAAAAGACCCTCACAGACTACCCATTTCAGCGACACAAATATAATCCAGTAGACAAAGCAATTTGTAATAAAATAACTTAACTAAATAGATAGGATTATTCCCCAATCACTTTTACATAGACTCGATTTAGAACACTATGACTGACCTGTTAGTGTCGGTATCTTCATCCCTCCATCAATGATCAAATTTCTCTTTTTGCATGGATATTAGGTGTCCCATTCGATCAGCTGCATTCCATTAGGTCATGGATCAACTGATGGTGGTGGTTCATTGTCAATTTCCCTCATGGCATTTACCTGCTAGCCTGTTTTCACATGTTTAGGTCATTTACTATCATTTTGTTTCATTTCATTTACCAAAATCAATTTTAGGGTTTTAGTCTCACTAGGTCTAGGGTTTGCCACCATGGTCATCCAAAACTCAATAAAAGGTTAGCAAGCACATGAGGAGGTTTTATAAGTTCATGAGATAAAAAATTCAATGATGATATGCTCAATAAACGGTTTCTACCTCAAAACTCTGTTTTGAGGTGAAAATAGAGTTTTTTATTTCTATGTACAAATTTTATGTAATTTAAAGAGTTTTCTATATGTAATAAGTTCCAGCTGCTGCCCTTGGTCACCTTGCCAACTCCAGCCACTGCAAGAAACAAAAACATCAATGCATTAGTTCATCAAGTGATCAAGAAAAGTCAATTCAAATGAAAAACAGAGTTTATGAGCAAAAGTGACTTTGACATTGTAAAAGTGGGTTTGAAATAAGGAAAAATTAAAAGGCATCCATATATAAAGTGAAAACATGTTAGTTATCTATTTCATTGTGAAAGACATCCTTGAGGAGCTAAAATCACGATTTGGAGGCAAATTGAGCAAAAGGAGGTGAAAACCCTATTTTTCTAGAAAATCTTCCTGGCACTGCGCATCAAAGGTACTGCGCTGCGCATCAAACTAGTGTTGTGCATCAGCGGGATTCTGCCAGTGTAAATTTACAAGGGCACTGCGCATCAGGAGGGCGCTGCGCATTAGGAGGGCGCTGTGCATTGGGCCCAGTGCGCTGTGCATCAGTCAAGAAGCTGCCAAAACATTCCAAATCATCCAATAACCCTAAAAAACGCTTCATTTCTCTTCTACAAGTAAGATCTCATTATTCCTAAGCTAAATTTGATCTCCTACATGTTTTCTTCATAAGTTTTGCATTTTGAAAACCAAACCCTAGCTTGTCTTCATCATTTTCCATTTCATTGTACAACTTTCATTCCATAACCAAAACCAACCTCATTTTTCCCTTTTCTATCTTTCAATGCCTTGAATCAATCCATTAATCCCATTTTCCATATCCCATTCCCCTAAGAAAATTCATTCCCTTCATGAAACCATAAATCCCTCACAAAACCCTAGTTTCCCAAAACCTATCCCTACATTCCCCAACTCCATTTCCCATTTGTAAAATCTCTTTATACTCATCTCCCTTGTCCTCCCTCATTATCATTTTCCATGATATTATCATCACATCACTTCCCTAAGACAAGCACCAAGAACCATGACAAGAAGCAGTGAATCAAATTATGAAGAAGAAAAATCAAGATGACATCACTTGAGCAAGAAATTGAGGCTGACCAAGAATCTTGGTTGGAAAGAGTGAATATACACCTTGAGAAGCTGCTTGATAAGGCTAACAAGGAGAATAAAATGTTGCGCCACATGGCTTATCATTACTTAGCTCGGAATAAAATTTCCAAGACAAGGATAAATGGCCTAAAAGCTAAGTTAAAGAGAGCCTTGAGAGCCAAAAAGGAACAACACAAACTGAAAATTTTGGATGAAGCTTCATTGGCTCAACAAAGCAATTAGTAAGCTTGCCTCTTGCCAAATTTGAAGCAATTTTGAGAAAATTTTGTTATTTTACAATTTTTAAATGCAAAACACAAGAATTTTCAGCTGATGCATAGCACCATCGATGCTGCGCATTGAGTTGGCTGGAATTTTGAGAAATGGCTTTCATTTTTGGATTCCTCATGGAAAAATAATGAAACCAAGAAAGTTTCATGAAATATGGAGTAGATCTGGGTCACCTAAAGGGCAGCAAACACCTAAAAAATGCTCTCTTTGCCACTTTTTGGACCCACAGGAACCAGTCTTGGGAGGAATAATTTTTGAAGTGGAAAATTGACTCCAAATCCAAAAATTCCAATTGTCCTAGAAAGTAGACAGGCAAAGATTTATAGCAAGCTATCTTGGGTATGATTTGGTGAAGTGGAAGGCCTTCAAACTCAGCCTTGAAGTGGCGTTGTGCATCAAGCTCAGGGCACCGTGCATCAAGCAAAATTTTGCCAATTTTGCCTAAAAACTCAGAATTTCACCTAGTTTGCTGCCAGTTTGAATTTTTCTTCTATCTTTGGTAAATTAATGATGTAATATGATGTACTATGATGTAAAAATGATGAAAAATGACTTGAGGATGTAGATACATCAGTTAGAGTTGGTTTGAGGATGAATGAATCAGTTTCCATAGTTTTAGAGGCAAGTTGTTCCACTGCCTATTTTTTAGTTCCTAGTTTAGATCTTGTTGAAACAGCTCCTTGACTCATGGATTCGACCCCTGATGGCTAGCATAGGTGTTTTGATGCCTATATATTGTACTTTCTTAGTCATTTGTCAAGGTTGGACTCTTGTGAATGCATTGACCTACTTTGTACATCAATTCTGCAGTTTGGCAAGGAAATGAACTAGGGTTTTGCAACATTTTGTGGGATTCTTGTGGTAATGTGAATTAACATTGTTTTCTCCTCTGTTATTTGGTTTATATTATGTGTATATGTGCCATCATCTATATTTTTCTACATAACTAAATGAATCAAGATTAAAAGGTGGAATCCATTGATGTTTAGTGCTCTGCGTTGGGGTTTTATTTAGTTTTAAATGTTTTCTGTTATTTGAAGAGGACTCATGAAACTTGCATGCCCTCTCCAACTCCTCACCAGTCTTTAGACTCACCATCACATTCATTTCAAAGTGCTAAAACACTTGCCTACCTCACCCCACAGAAACCTCTACAAATCTGAGTTGATTTCCCGGACCTAAAGCTGCCTTCCTCATCTGATCCAGCAACCAACCATTAAAATCAATCAAATTCCTTTGAGCATATACCTAGCTTAAAATTAGTAGTCATATCAGTCATATCAAGCCTTATTTGCCATATTCTCTTTGATATTGACGAGAGAGCCCTCTCTTGACCTGGTAGGGCTAGCTACCAGGTTAAGCATGGTTTGATCTTACCCTAGACCTACCTTCCTTCAGCTTGAGGTAGATTTAGGAAATAACATAGTGGTGACCATATTGGGAAAAATTGAAAACTATTACCCCAGTACATTAAACAATTCTAGAACTATGGATGATAGGTTTAGAATTCACTAGGCTGGCAAGATTGTAATGTCCATTTGACTTTTGGGAACAATTCAACACACTGGCTTCTAGACGATACACTAGGGCCAATATTGATCTTGATCCTCCTCCCATGTATGAAAACCCAAATCTCATTCCAAGAATTATCCAGCAAGAAATTTATGTGATACCGATTTTCAGATCCCATTCATGCCCAGTTGTATTTGAATATCTCGAAGATCTCCTGTTTGATGAACATTTTGATCTATCTTTGTTTGAAACTAAATATGAAAGTGCAGTTGGTGACACTTTTCTAAATTTGGAATTTGTCCAATATCTTGAAACTAAAAGAGAAAATAGATCAATTGATGCTTACATCTTGAATTCACTTCAAAACTTAATTGTGGCTACCAATATCCCTAAACTCTTAGAATCTTCTTCTGCTACTTTGGGTTCATCTGTTGTTTTGTCCAGTTCAGAAATTCCTACTGAACCTCCTTTTATCGCCACTTTTCCCGTGCAGCCCACCATATCTGATCAAAGATCTGCTGTCTCTTCTCCCCTTCAACCCCTTCAACACCTCAAACATCTATCATTTCTTCACCTCCTTCGACACCTCATACACCCATCACATCGACTGCTATTGTTATTACAAATCCTCCATCTTCTCCAAGGCCAGTTTCTAATCCACCTCGAGCAATGGTTGCCAGATATGCACCTCTCATTTTGCCATAGAACTTGGATGCTATGCCTGCTGATTACCAAAGTAAAATTCCATTGTTTGATGCTACCCAAGGTATCACAGTGCAACAATATGTTGATAGGATGAGCGATTTCTTTGATCTTCATGAGATAGATGAAGAAAATGTGACTATGAGATTATTTGTGTAAAGTTTTGGAGGCGAAGTGCAAAAATGGTTCAGAGCACTGCCCGCAGGAACTATCAATACATTGGAGGTTCTTCATAGACAATTTCTGGATCGTTGGGAGGTAAAGAAAAATCCACTCCAAATTCTTTCTGAGTATGAAAATATAAAGAGGAATGTTGGTGAAAGTGTCGAGGATTACTATGTAAGATTCAATACTATTTATAATGCTATTCCAGCTGATATCAAGCCACCAATGGGGTTGGCTTTGATAAAATTTCCCAGTCGATTTGATCCTAACATGGTATATCGATTGAGAGAACGAGATCCTGCTACATTGGAAGATATGCAGAAAATTACAGTGATTGTGGAGGCAAATCTGCTAGCTAAGAGAGCTAGGACAAAGACTGAGAAGAAGGTGACCATAAAGGAAGAAGCTTCTTCCTCAAATCATTTGCTTCGTAAAATTGAAGACATGTTTGATAGATTAACCAGTGCAGATAAGCCCGAGACACAGATCAAAATTCCAAATTTCCGTGGTCAGCAACAACCACAGTTCAGGATTAAACAGCGGGAGCAATGAGTGAAAGACCAAACAACACAGCAGCAAGTCAAAACACCATTACAACAGAACTATGTGCATGGCCCAGAATCAAATGATGGTGAGAATCCAATAAGAGAGGAGAATCACTTTTTTACACCAGATGGTTTGCCAATTTATATCACGGAGAATGAGGAATATTCAGAAAGAACGGCTGTACAGAAAGATGAGGATTTTATATTAGCAAATGAAACAGTCTTAGAAGAAGAATCAGATGAATATCAGAGGGGATATATGAATGCACTCATAATGCAGCAAAGACAATATTCACACATGAGCAGAGATGTACCAATTAATCCAATTCAAAAGCGAAAGGAAGCAACACCACCAAAGAATGATTTTCCAAATGTTCAGAAAAAAGGAAAGGAGCCAGCAGATCCTACTTCTAGAAAAGTACAATGAGCGAATGAGAAGTCAAATCAGCCAAGAACAGCAAAGGAAAAGTCTGAAACGAAGGTTGCTCCGGTTAAAGAGGTAGAGAAAACTACAACCTTTAGCTTAGAGAATGAGATTGCTAAGTTAAAAGTGTCGATACCTTTGACTGAATTAATGAAGAATAGCAATTATAAGAGTCAAGTGTCAAAGATTTTGAATGTAGATCTCCTGTCTGATATGGTTAATGTGGAAGATGACCAACACGAGCTTATTTTTTGTCCGACATTAGAAGGCCAATCTGAGGATAGTGATGTAGCCCCTTTTTACTTTATTCTTAGATTGCATGATTTTGTCTTACGCAACGCCATGTTTGATTCAGGGGCATCTCACAACCTGATGCCAAAGGAAATTATGGAAAAATTGGGTTTGGACATCGCTCGCAAGTATCATGATCTTTATTCCTTTGATTCCGGTAGAGTCAGATGTATTGGTCTCATTAAGGATTTGGTTGTGAATTTAGATTAGATTCCAGCAAAGAATGTTCTCATGGATGTAGTTGTGGCCAACATTCCCCCTAGATTTGGCATGCTTTTATCTAGGTCGTGGGATGCAAAACTCAAAGGGACATTGCAATTAGATTTCTCCTATGCCACTATTCCCGTGTTTGGTCAGTTGAGAAAATTATATAGGGAGAAAAAGATGAAGTATATCATCACGAGCAAGGAGAAACCTTTGAATCATCTGATTAATTATGTACATACAGATTTATAATCTTTTGTTCTTTATTCTGACAGTGGTTTTAATGATTTAAATAGTTAACTAGTTGAAGTGGAAGATATTCCAAAGATAACAGAAAATTTCAGGGAATTACTTGATCAAGAGAGACAAAGGCTTGAAAGTACCGCTGAATAGTCTATATTCCGCTAGGAGCAGAAAATTGATGGACAACAGCCAAAGGTAGAAGAGCAGGCAGAGTTCCAGCAGTTGGAGGAAGAAGTCGGTTTGTGGAGTATGGATTTTGATGGAGTAGTAGGTAAAGATGGTGCAGGAATTGGTATTTGGATATGTAGCCCTATTTTCCTACCAAATAAAGTGCCAAGTAATGTAAGAGTTTGTTCATATAAATTGGCTTTTGATTGTTCCAATAACGAAGCCAAATATGAGGCACTAATTGCAAGCTTGAAAATCCTCAAGAACTTGAATGCAAAGAGAATTTCAGTTTATGGTGACTCCGAATTAGTAATCAAACAAGTCAAGGGTGAATACCAAGCCAAAAATCCTCGAATGCGGGCTTAGAGTAATACAGTTCTAGATATTTTGAGGTTGTTTCTAGATCATACTTTGACATGTGTCCCTCGTACACAAAATGTTATCTCTATTCCCTTGCTACAACTGCAAGTAACTTAAAGATCGCAATGAATTCAAACAATAAGTTTGAAATTCATGTGAAGCATCGCTCAACTGTCCCTGATAATATAAGATATTGGCCAGTGTTTAAGGATGACAAAGAAATTGAATATTTTCTGCAAAATGAAGGCAAATATAAAGACACTTCTATAGATGGTGAGCAAGATGATGGTGAACCAGAAATAGAGGTAAATCAGATGGAAGTCTTATAGTTGAAAGACAGTGTTATCCATAAAGGCCTTATACCTTTAGAGGAATTATTTGATCAAGATGATGTAGCCTGGAAACCAAGCTTAGTGCCGACCGAGAAGGGAGTTGAAGATGTGAATATCCGAACAACAAAAAAACTAAAGGTAGTGAAGTTGTCAAAGACATTACCTCCTCAAGTAAAAGCTAAATAAATTATCTTACTGTCTTCATTTTCTGATGTATTTGCTGGGACTATACAGATTTTAAGGAGTACGACAAAAGTATAATTCATCATATCATTCCAATTAAGCCAAATCAGAAGCCATTTCGCCAAAAGTTGAGAAGGATACATCCGAAGTTGCTGCCATCAATAGAAAAAGATGTGAATCGATTGTATAAGGCATGTATAATCGTTCTGATAAGATTTTCAAATTGGATCTCCAATTTGGTACCCGTGCAGAAGAAGACAGGTGAGATTAGATTATGCATAGATTTCAGAAATTTGAATAAAGTGTCATTGAAAGATAATTACCCATTGCCGAAAATGGACCACATACTCCAAAGAGTAGTTGGGGCATCTCGTATGTCGCTGCTTGATGGGTATTTCAGCTACACTAAAATTTTGGTTCATAAAGATGACAGGGAAAAAACAACATTCACCACTCCGTGGCGGCCATTCCACTATGCCAAGATGTCGTTCGGTTTAAAGAATGATTGAGCAACATTCCAGTGGGCCATGGACATCACCTTCGCAAATGAAAAAGATGTGTTTTTAGTAGTGTATCTTGATGATTTGACTGTCTTTTCAAATTCATATGAGGAGCATCTTTACCATGTGAAAATTGTTTTTCAGCGTTGCAGAAAATATGGAATATCACTCAATCCCAAAAAGAGCTTGTTTGCCATGGACGAGGGTGTTATCTGGGAATAGTGTCCACTCGGATGCTGCTATTCCCACTAAGATGGGTGGCTATATTAGAAACAAATAATCAAAGTCTACTATTGATTCCTTTTATGAAAATAGATGAGAAGAGGACCAAGAGGGCCAACCTGAGTCTTGCGCTTGATTTCCTCTCTTTCTTGATAGAGTTTCGCCGC
>APFE030323434.1:34193-47658 GCA_000404065.3 Pinus taeda
ATGTAATCAGTTGACCTTGTTCCTTTAGGTAGTGAAGCAACACTTTTAGGGACTTAAGAGCCCTCAGTTTATGGACATTTGTGATTGGGGTTGAAGTGCCCAAAAATGTCTATAACAGAGGGGAAGCTTCTTAGTCACATAACATCAAAAGAAGGCATCTCCATCGATCCTACTAGAGTGGAAGCTATTCAGAAAATAGATTTTCCTCGTAGTAAAAAATAGGTCCAAGCATTTAACGGTAAGATGAACTTCTTACGTCGTTTTGTGCCAAATCTAGCTGGACACTTGAAGGAAATTACAAATATGTTGAAGAAGGATAGTGTGGTCAAGTGGACCGAAGAAGCCATGAAGTATTTCAACCTGGTAAAGTTGGATCTTTCTTCAGCTCCGATTTTAATATGCTCGGATTATTCACAGGATTTCATATTATTTTCATTTGCTTCTGAACATACTATGACAACAGTTCTAATGTAGAAAAGAGATCAACTTGAAAGTCCGATTGCCTTTTTTAGTAGGACAATAAGAGATGCAACCTTAAAATATAACATTATTGAGAAGCAAGCTCTTGCCTTGGTGAAAGCTTTGAAATATTTCCGAGTATATATTTTGCACTCTCATATTCTTGCTTATGTCCCTAACACAACAATCAAATATGTTTTGGTACAAACAGATCCGGAAGGGAGGCAAGGCAAATGGATTGCAACATTGCTAGAATATGAATTGGAGATAAAGCCAATAAATTTAATCAAGGGGCAGGGTCTAGCAAAGTTTATGGCAGATTCTAATTTACATGTGTTGGACATAAACTTGATTGTAGCCATGTCTGAAGAAGATGAGGATAGTTCACTTATTTAGGTATTTGAAATTTTTCTCCATTCTCCTTGGTGTTCAGATATTGTGTATGTGCTCCAGCACCTTTCACCGCCACTGGGGATGGCTAAAAATAAAGGTAGAACTCTGAAACTGAAGGCTGCCAGATTTTGTATTTTGAAAAATTCACTTTATTGGAAAGATCTTGGAGGCATTTTGTTGAATTGTTTGGTTGAAGAGGAAGCAAAACAGGTAATGAATGATTTTCATTAAGGAGACTGTGGAGGTCACTTATTTTGGAAGATGACGGCTAACAAAAATTTTACAGTAGGGTACTATTGGCCTACCCTCTTTGTTGATGTTTATCAAACTGTCACAAGTTGTCATGAATGCTATATTTTTTAGGGAAGGAGAAAGTTGCAGCCTCTTCTTCTCAAACCAGCCGAAGTTAGTGCTCCGTTTTAGCAATGGGGCCTAGATTTTATTGGAGAGATTCATCCCACATCTTCAGCTTAGCAGAAGTGGATCTTAACAACGACAAATTATTTCAAAAAATGGATTGAGGCAATCCCCACTCGGCAGGCTACAGACTCGGTAATAATTCAGTTTCTTGAAAATAATATCTTGTCACGTTTTGGCTGTCCTAGCAAACTGATTACATATAACGCAGCAGCTTTCAAGTCCAAAAATATGATTGACTTTTGTAGAAAATACAAAATTACCTCGGGACATTCTACTGCATATTATCCGCAAGGTAATGGATTCGCTGAATCTTCAAACAAATCATTGGTCAACATCATTAAAAAGCTGGTGGAAACCAATAAGAAGAGCTGGCATAAAAAATTGGTTAATGCACTATGGGCGGATAGAGTAAGTCAAAAGAAGTCAATGGGCATGTCTCCGTTCGAGACTGTATATGGTATTGACACGGTGTTCCCGACATCTCTCGCAGTCCCGATTGTAAACTTCTGCAGGAAGCTGGCAGTGAGGAAGATCATTTTCAGTGGAGAATACGCCAAATGATCAATTTACAGCAGATGAGGGAGGAATTTTTTTAGAATACCTTCAGGCTGCAAGAAAGAATTAAAAAGATTTATGATCGGAAGGCAAAGGAGGACAAATTTTAGATTGAAGACATAGTGCTAAGGTGGGATGCTAGAAACGAGGATAAAGGCAAGCATGGCAAGTTCAAGAACCTGTGGAAGGGACCATATAGGATTGCTGCATATTGAGGTCAAAATGCTTTTCTACTCAAAGAAATGAACGGGGAAGATTGTCTAGGAGGGCCGGTCAATGGTTGGCTTCTGAAACGGTATTATCTTTGAGAAGTTTTTTTTTGTCACATTTTGTCATTGTACATACCATTTTATTTATTTCATTGCAAAGTTTGTACTATCATCATTCATTCAGTTTGGGGCCCGAAGTGAATGCTATAAAGCTGAATGTTTGGCTTTAGTCTTTGGTTATTTAGTGTCAGTTGTCTGAGTCATTATTGAGTCAGTTTTGAGTCAAGATATATGTTTTAGTGTTCTAAAGTTATTGATTCCATATTGCCCAATGGATGAAGGCACTTATCTGCTTTTCCAGAGATCTATGGTTCTTGGCACCTCCCAGTAGCTACCATCCCCATTGGAGCAAATGTTAGTGTTGATATCTTCATCCCTCCATCAGTGATCAAATTTCTCTTTTTGCATGCATATTAGGTGTCCCATCTGATCAGTTGCATTCTGTTAGGTCATGGATCAACTGATGGTAGTGGTTCATTGCCAATTTCCCTCATGGCATTTACCTGCTGGCCTGTTTTCACATGTTTAGGTCATTTACTGTCATTTTGTTTCATTTCATTTACCAAAATCAGTTTTAGGGTTTTAGTCTCACTAGATCTAGGGTTTGCCACCATGGTCATCCAAAACTCAATAAAAGGTCAGCAGGCACATGAGGAGGTTTTATAAGTTCATAAGATCAAAAATTCATTGATTATATGCTCAATAAATGGTTTTTACCTCAAAACTCTGTTTTTAGGTGAAAACAGAGTTTTTTATTTCCATGTACAAATTTTACGTAATTTAAAGTGTTTTCTATATGTAATACATCCCAGCTGCTGCCCTTGGTCACCTTTCCAACTCTATCAATTGCAAGAAATAAAAACATCAATGCATTAGTTCATCAAGTGATCAAGAAAAGTCAATTCAAATGAAAAATAGAGTTTATGAGCAAAAGTGACTTTGACATTATAAAAGTGGGTTTGAAATAAGGAAAAATTAAAAGGCATCCATATATAAAGTGAGAACATGTTAGTTGTCTATTTCATTGTGTAAGACATCCTTGAGGAGCTAAAATTGCAATTTGGAGCCAAATTGAGCAAAAGGAGCTGAAAACCCTGTTTCTCTAGCAAATCTTGTTGGCACTGCACATCAAAGGTAGTGTGTTGTGCATCAGACTGGCACTGCGCATCAGTGGGTTTCTGCCATTGTAAATTTACATGGGCGCTGCGCATTGGGCCTAGTGCGCTACGCATCAGTCGAGAAGCTGGAAAAACATTCCAAATCACCCAATAAACCTCAAAAACAATGCATTTATCTTCTACGAGTAAGTTCTCATTATTCTTGAGCTGAATTTGATCTCCTACATGTTTTCTTCATAAGTTTTGCATTTTGAAAACCAAACCCTACCTTTTCTTCATCATTTTCCATTTCATTGTACAACTTTCATTCCATAACCAAAACCAACCTCATTTTCCCCTTTTCTATCTTTCATTTCCCTAAATCAATCCATTAATCCCATTTTCCATATCCCACTCCCCTAAGAAAATTCATTCCCTTCATCAAACCCTAAATCCCTCAGAAAACCCTAGTTTCCCAAAACCTATCCCTTCATTCCCCAACTCCATTTCCCATTAGTAAACTCTCTTCATACTCACATCCCTTGTCCTCCATCATTACCATTTTCCACCATATTATCATCACATCACTTCCCTAAGACAAGCACCAGGCACCATGACAAGAAGCAGTGAATCAAATTATGAAGAAGAAAAATCAAGATGACATCACCTGAGTAAGAAATTGAGGCTGACCGAGAATCTTTGTTGGAAAGAGTGAATATCTACCTTGAGAAGCTTCTTGATAGGGCTAACAAAGAGAAGAAAATGTTGCTCGACATGGCTTATCATTGCTTAGCTCGGAATAAAATTTGCAAGACAAGGATAAATGGCCTAAAAGCTAAGTTAAAGAGAGCCTTGAGAGCCAAAAAGGAACAAGACAAACTCAAAATTTTGGCTGAAGCTTCCTTGGCTCAGCAAAGCAATTAGTAAGCTTGCCTCTTGCCAAATTTGAATCAATTTTGAGAAAATTTTGTCATTTCACAATTTTTAAATGCAAAACACAGGAATTTTCAATCGATGCGTAGCGCGAGGAGTGTTGCGCATTGAGTTGGCTACGAATATTTCAAAATGGCTTGTATTTTTGTATTCCTCATGGAAAACTAATGAAAACCATAAAGTTTCATGAAATTTGGAGGAGATCTGGGTCACCTAAAGGGCAAAAAAACCTAAAAAATGCCCTCTTTGCCAGTTTTTGGACCCATAGGAACCAGTCTTGGGCGAAATGATGTTTGAAGTGGCAAATGGACTCCAAATCCAACAATTCTAGTTGTCCTACAACGTAGACAGGTATAGCTTTCTATCAAGCTATTTTTGGCCTGATTTGGTGAAGTGGAAGGCCTTCAAACTCAGCCTTGAAGTGGCACTACGCATAAGGCTTAGGGCGCTGCGCATTAGGCAAAATTTTGCCAATTTTGCCAAAAAATTCAAAATTTCGCCTAGTTTGTTGTTAGTTTGACTTTTTCTTCTCTATTTGCTAAATTAATGATGTAATATGATGTACTATGATGTAAAAATGATGAAAAATGACTTGAGGAGGGTGATACATCAGTTAGAGTTGGTTTGAGGATGAATGAATTAGTTTCCATAGTTTTAGAGGTAAGTTGTTCCATTGCTTATTTGTCAGTTCCTAGTTTAGATCTTGTTGAAACAACTCCTTGACTCATGGATTCGACCCCTGATGGCTAGCATAGGTGGTTTGATGCTTATATCTTGTACTTTCTTAGTCACTTGTCAAGGTTGGACTCTTATGGATGCATCGAGCTACTTTGTACATCACTTCTGCAGTTTGGCAAGGAAATGGACCAGGGTTTTGCAGCATTTTGTGGGATTCTTGTGGTAATGTGAATTAGCATTGTTTTCTCCTCTGTTATTTGGTTGATCTTATGTGTATATGTTCCATCATCTATCATTTTCTACATAACTAAATGAATCAAGATTAAAAGGTTGAATCCATTAATGTTCACTGGTTCGCCTTGGGGTTTTATTTAGTTTTAAATGTTTTCTGCTGTTTGAAGAGGACTCATGAAACTTGCATGCCCTCTCCAACTCTTCACCAGTCTTTAGACTCACCATCGCATTCATTTCAAAGTGCTAAAACACTTGCCTACCTTGGCCCACAGAAACCTCTGCAAATCTGAGTTGATTTTCTGGACCCAAAGCTTCCTTCCTCATCTGATCCAGCAACCAACCATTAAAATCAATCAAATTCCTCTGAGCATATACCTAGCCTAAAATTTGTAGTCATATCAGTCATCTCAAGACTTATTTGCCATGGTCTCTTTGAGATTGACAAGGAGAGAGCCCTCTCCCGACCTGGTAGGGCTAGCTACCAGGTTAAGCATGGTTTGATGTTACCCTAGACCTGCCTTCCTTCGGCGTGAGGTAGATTTAGGAAATAACATCACCTAAGAGCCCACTGACAAAATCCATTCCATCTTTGGGGTAAGGCTGAAGGAAATCTCTGTCGACCATCTGAGAATGGATCGGTGAGACAAAAAACCTCCCAGAATATAGATTGTCATGAGAAAAGTAGGTTTACCTACGTAATTACATACACGACATGGATCTGCTGAGATTATTTACATCATATACATCTAGAAAGGGTTTACATAACATATTGGAAGTGAATTTGATGATGATGGTTGTACGACACGAACACATCGATCAGGCACTATCCATTTTGCAAAAAAAGTGGGTGTACTACTCTAGGTCGTTGACATGTAGTGGTCAACATAACCACTCTTATTCTTTTCCAATAGTGTTTCACCGTTTAATATCAAGTAATGTTTGGAAAAAAAATTCTTCAAGCACAACTTCATTCATTGTATTTAAAGTGATGAGCCATTTCAGTCTCAGCAAATGTAGCTTGATTTATCATCTTGTGGGATTTTCATATTGGTTAGCCAATTTGTGGTCTGAAGTACTACTAAGATTATATATTTTATGTCTATCAAACAAAGCCAAGGGGAAAAGAATTTGAAAGTATACAGTCATTGAGATAAGTGATATACTAGCATCAAACCACAACTAATTTAGTATTTCCCATTAGAATAGAAGGATTATCTGCATTCTATTATCTTTAAGCGAATTCATTTCAATTGATTTGATTATATATGTAATGTTCTTGTAATTTGACATCTACAAATTAGTTTTAAGTGTGAAATTATTCAAACAGATACACAAATTCCTTTTCAATGAAAAAATGGATTCACCATGAAATAGAAGTAATGACTGCATAGATATCCCATACAACACTTCATCGGATGGGTCAGGCACAACACTCACATTCCCATTTCTGTTATCATGTTCTTGCTCTTTAACTATGCCAACATTATCAGGGCTTCTCTTAGATGGGGATGCTCCTTTGATCCTTGGTTTTGCCATCCTCACTGTATATTTCCCTTCCAAACCTCCTCTATTCAGGTGCCTACTACTGACACTCTCAACATTAATGTCCTTACTTCATATTTTCACATTGTTGCTTGAATAATGATTGTAGAATATTCGAATTAACACCTTGCTATCTACCGTGAAAAAAAGGGCGATGAAAATTCAGGACAACCTAACAACTTCTATTTGGCCCAAAGAGACACCAAACGTTGCAATATACCATCCATAAATCCATAACATAGCTTCAAATAATATCAATGACCCGGAAATCGATGTCAGCAATATTAATCCCTCTTTGTTTGGCAGAAAAAAGGTTAAAATTCAAACCCATTAAAGCCCTTATGAGTAATACAACACCATCAAAACCTCTTAAGGAAAAAATTAATCTCAATTGGACTACTAAAACAAAAATCCCACACCATTAAGGCCCTTATGATCATCATAGGACCCATAATCTCATAATAGAAAAAATAAATAGATTCTTGTTGCTAAGATTAAAAACCCACTCCCTCATGAAAAACCCAATAAAAACCTACTGTAAAAGAAAACTCACCGATACATGTAGATTCCATAAAACAAAAAGGTATTAATGGTTGCCTAACTAATAAAACCGCACACATTTGATTTGATCTAGTGGTTAAGAAGACTCTGATACCAAACCTGCATAACAAAATAAAAATAATTCTTTTTCTTCTAGATGTTCTTAAAAAAATTACCAGAGAGCATACTTTTGTTGGCTTTTTTTCTAAGGAAATATTCATATATTTATGCATAAAGACCAAATAATCTTTTTCCATCAAATACAAAAGACGCAACCGCTTCAGTATCCTCCATCTTGAAACCATAAAAAATAATTAGAAGACATATATAAGACCAACCTCATAGCCAAAAATAGTTCAAACAACATATAATTTGATGAACAATATGCATATAAAATTCTCCCTCAAATCCTGCCATTACCCATAAACAATAAAGGGAAAAATCACTTCAATGGGTGCCAAAATTACAACAACCTCTACCATTAAAAAACTAGTTAAAATCCATGACATGCATCATCAAATACCAAGATTGTAGATTAACTCAAATCTAATGAGAGTAGATCAATACAAGTTGGCAGTTGGGGGATTTGTTTGCAGAGGGAAATGCCTTATGGAAGAAATATGATTTATTATAATGTGGACTAAAATTAACTGAACCAAATTAAATTACTTTAAGAATTTTGTTTAATTAATTTATGCCATTAGGGCTCACAATTCCTCGGAAAGTGCATGCCTATGATTACTTATATAATGTTCAGTTGCTCATGGGAGGGCTATTATAGTAGAGGAATAAGTCTAGAATTAGCGAGGTAAGCTTGTTTCGGCTATCGTCTAATTTATTAATTGGATGTCTCACTCTATTGACATTCATTTGGATTATAATCATGAGAATATAATAGTAGAATTTCATATGTGCCATCTTGTAGTTGCCTTTAGACATGATAGGGAACTTGTTTGCTTCCATTTTAAGATGAAGTTCTAGAGGTATATACACAATGATGACTGAGGAAATAAGTGTAATATGATAGTATCCTTTTAATGTACAATTAATTATTGCAACTACCTACAATTTTTTCTTTTCATTCTTCCTTTTCTATCTAATATTAATTTAGATATTTGGATGATGTAGTAAGATTTAGTTGTTGATATTATAATAATACAAAATCATTTTTTTATTATTGTCTTAGTTTTTGCATTAGAAATTTGTTTAGACATTTGTATCAAGCTATGTTGTACTAGTGTTGAAGATGCAAAAATAGGGGTTCAGTGACATTTTATTATTGGACACTAGACATGAGGTTTAGTTTTAGGAAACTTAATTGTAACTACTTTCAATTTGTAATAAGATACATGAAATTTTTATATAGATAGTTTCTAACTACTTTCAATTCGTAAGAAGATCAATGAAGGATATATACCAATAATTTCCTTTTTAGTAGTTCTCCCGCCCCCCCATATTTCTTGCTAATGATGACTATGTTAAACATAAATGGCAATCTGTTCTCAATTGGTCAATAGGTTTTGCAAACTTTTACAGTTCTATTGAAAACTTCTATAAATACTTAGGTTTTCTAACGATATTTAATTCCTATTTAAGATTAAGAGGGGATTGAATAAGAATTTATTTAAACATTTAACACCCAATCCAAGTTACTAGTATATTATTTTCTTTAGAATATTTGAGGTTGGGATGGTGAAATTACTAATATTGATTGACTCCTTGAAACCCACCCACGTACAATATGTAAAAGCTAAGATGATCCAAAAAATGAGAAAGAAAAAGAGAAATAACTTCAAGGATTAGTCTTTTAAGATGTTGCATTTTTTATTTTCTTGGCATCGAGGTCATTTATTGTAATTTTACCATTGAAAAAATAATATAATTACTGGAAATCCAAATTAAAACCCATCATACAAAAGCCATGTTTTGAGCTGCAACTTGAACAAAAAATTAGATTCAATGCATTATATTGGATGGTAAAAATGACCATATTGTTCAATCATCAATGTCCACCATTGTCAAAAGGGAACCATATGCTTGGATTATACTTGAAATATGCCCAAGACATACTTGAAATCTATCAAAAATATCTATGAAAATTGTCCAAAATGTGTTGGAGACGAAATTGGAATTTTGAAAAATCTTGTTGAGATGTCACTGTTCGGGAACAATTTGACAGGTACTATCCCTCATTTTATCGGCAAATGCAAGAGATTTGAAACCATTTATTTTAATAACAACTTCTTACATGGTAAGATACTAAGGGAGATAGGTCATTTGGAAAATATGAGACATTTATTGGTTTACCAGAACCATCCTAGAGGCTCAATTTCTACATGATTTTTTAGTATATTATTGTAGTTGGAGGATTTCGATGCATCTACTAGTAATTTGAGTGAGTCATACTTATTTCAATTGTTGACTAGAGTTGTACCAAATGAAATGGGTTATCTGAATATTTTGACTCACTTTTCCTTTGCTTTCAATACCACATCCAAGATGATCCCCTCATCCTTTTCAATTCTAACAAGTTTTTGGTAGCTAAGGTTATTAAACAATAAGTTTGAATGAACTTTGGCTCAAGGAATTTGTCATATTCCCAATCTGACAGAGTTTTTTCTTGACAATAACAACTTTGAAGGTTCACTACCTTATGCACTTGGAAACTTCAACAACATGAAGAATCTTCAATTATATTCCAGTGGACTCAGCATATCCATTCCTCCAGGGCTCTGTAGCAGTAGCTCGTTGAACCCACTTTCCATATTCGATAATTAGCTGGAGGGAAATATCACCAACCTTCTACAATACTAAGTCTAACTAAAACACATCCATCTGCAAAACAACCTCTTAACGGGCTCCATACCAAGTAACATATCTAAGCTCTCCACATTGGATTATTTTGATATTTGTATACCATCTTCCATAGGATAGATTGAGAACCTTACTAATATTATCCTTGTAGAGATAATCTATGCACTGTCATTCCCACTTAAAAAGGAGAGTTGAGAAAATAGGGAAAATTGGATCCGAGCCTAAATAATCTCACTGTGATAGTTCCTCCAAGAATAGGAAATTTAACTAATTTGGAGGTTTTACATATTAGTGGAAAGTCATAGGAAGGCAACATTTTGGAAGCTTTTGGTCACCATTTTATGGTGGTGAAATTAAATTTGAGTATAAACACACTGATAGGAAGGATCCCCAGCTCATTGGAGAATCACAGACAATTATGGGAACTATACCTCACTATAAATAAACTAAGCATGACCATTCTTATGCAGTTAGGAAATCTTGTAGAAAATCCCATATATGGGTTAGATCAAAGATGGAAAAATCTATTAGGATCCCTTACTCCTAAGAAAGGAATCTTGACATTACTTGAATCCTTCGATGTCTCCAATAACTAGCTCTCGGGTCAAATTCGTTAGTCTTTTGTAGAATTAATGAGCTTGGATCATTTAAATTTCTCTTTCAACTTATATACAGGGGACATTCCTTCCTTTAGGTATCTTTTACAATTCCCGCAGAATGCATTAGAGGTAAATCCAGGCCTTTGCAGACCCTGAATAAGACGAAAGTATGATCAATACGAGTGGGAGGTATTATCATGAATATTGATTGGGGGGTACTTCATTTTGACCCCTAAAGGTCCTTAATCCTAGGACCTATATGTTGTGACCCAGAATTCTTGACGTGCAACAGTGAGACTCTTCTTCATTTAAAACCCTAATCGAGCACTACACCTCTGACTAGATTGGCATACTAGGACAATATGCTTGTTGGAATTATGACTCAGTTTTGGCTCAGGTTGGCTCGATGACATAAGTGTTGTCCTTGATGGCAACTCACTCAAGTAGCAGATCACAAGTTATGGCTCTCAAAATAGTAGAAAATGAGAGATCCGCAAGTTCCTGTTCACAAAGCTGCGGTTCTCGGCTAGTTCCATAGGTGCGCCATGCAAAAGATGCGGACATGTTTGCAGGTGTTATGAACGAAAGGTGTGAACCTAAAATGCACGGACTTTCATGCAGAGAAAATCGCGCGCATGTGGGAATTCTTATGGCTGATCCATGGTATTTAGTCTGATGTTTTTGATCCTATGGTTTTGGTCCGTGGTTTTGCATCTAAAGTGTTGAACTCAGGTTTTGGGTCCCTAGTATTGGATCTCTATGGTTTTGGTCCATGGTTTGAGTAAGGCCTAGCCTATAAAAAGGAAAGGAGGTCATGTGGCTGGGTATAGATGCGTTGAATATCTTTAGAAGAATAAGCTCAGAAACTCTAGTGATCGGTTGGTGAATTATAGCTGGACCTGAATCAAGGAGAAACCTGAGCATTACAAGTCGGATCTACTGATGGGTCGAGATCTCCTTGGCGCATGATCAGATATGTAAGTCTAATAGTCTAGGGTATAACTAAAGTCTCAGAAATTATCTATACCCGCAGGTCCGCAGTCCAGACACGGAGCAGGTGTGGAGGTGCGTAGGCCAGACACAATGCAGGTGCGGAGGTGCGCAGATCAGCTACTGAGCAGGTGCAGAGGTGCGTAGATCAGCCACTGAATAGGTGCAGAGGTGCACAGGTTCGAAACGGAGGAAGTGCGGATGTCCGTAGGTTTCTATTAGTGAAGTTGCGGACTTTTCTTAAAATATGTTTTAGCTACTTTTTTCTATTACTGCAGTGTTCAGGGTTCTGAATTGGCATCTGGTTACTGTTACTGCTATCTGGTTACAACATTCTGAGAAGTGTTTGGTTGATTATATATTGGGTTGTACAAAGGTGATTGATTATTGTAGATATTCTTTATTAATGTTATTCATGGATCCAGTCTGAAAATTTATGAAACATGGTCCCTGAAGCCTTCAGTAGGTCAACAACTACGTACTAGTACCTCAGCTAGTACAAGAGCTAAGGGGGTTGTAACTCCCTTCCAGGAGAGTCTAGAGAATGAGAGAAGGTTGTAGCCTTCTATAGGTTGAAACCTGCGTGCTGGTATAAGACTGCACAAGTACAGAATCATTGTAAAAGAAGTTTCTAATTGAAAGAACATAGAGACATATTGCAGCAGGTGGTTTTCACCCACATTGGGTTTCCACCTTATATCTTGTGTTCTTTGGTGTGACTGCCTGCTCTATTTTTGTTCCTGTTTTACTGTTATATGGTTCCGACACACAGATTAATGATCAACATCTAAAGAATAAATTAAATTATAAGTCTGGAAGGTATTCACAACTTTCATTAGTCAGATCTGCAAATGTTTGTATAAATTGAAAAGGAATTTAATAATACTAATTCACCCCCCCTCTCAGTATTATTTTCAACAATTGGTATCAGAGCGGGTCCTTCAGGAAAAACTTGATTGCTTGAAGGAAGATCTATCATCATGAGCAACTATGAAAAGGAAGCATCTATCAGGCTACCGATTTTTGATGGGAGAAACTTCATTTATTGGAAGGTAAGAATCATTGCCTACCTTCAATCTCTTGGTACAAAAGTTTGGGATATTGTGGAAACAGGATACACATTTCCATCAGCAACTCCTACAGATACAGCTGGTAAGAAGCAGTATGAAACAAATGCAAAAGCTGTCAATAATCTATTAGGAAGTCCGTCTCAATCAAAATTTGTCAAGGTTATGCAACTCAAAAGTGCAAAAGAAATATGGGACAAGATTGTTCTGAGCTATGAAGGAGATGAAGAGGTAAAATGAGAAAAACTACAAACTCTTAGAATTCAATATGAAAGTCTCAGAATGCACAATGATGAAAGTGTGGCCAGTTATTTCCTACGTATAGATGAGATCATAAATTGTATGAAAAACTTGCGTGAAGAAATAAAAGAAGTTGTTTTGGTTGAAAAGGTTCTAAGATCTTTGTCTCCTAAGTTTGATTCAAAATTTTCTACCATAGAAGAAAAGCAGAATCTACAGAGCCTTACCATGTCACAACTGCACGGAATTCTAACTTCCTACGAAATGAGAAAAGGAGGACCATCAGATAGAAGAGAAGCTGCATTCAAAGCTTCAGGAAAAGGAGATTACTATGAGTCAGGACATATTTTAGAAGAAGAGGTAGAATCAAATTTTGTCAAGAACCTTCAACGAGGAACTGGAAGATTCAGAGGTAAGCTGCCCTTCAAATGCTTTTCTTGTGGAAGAGTTGGTCATTATGCTGCAAAATGTCCTCATAAAGATAAACTAGACAAAGCTAAAGAACCTATTAGATGGAACAGAAAACAGAATGTAAATAAGAAGAGCTATTACACGCATGAAGACAGTGATGGATTGTCAAATAGTGATGAAGATGAACAAGATAATGATAATAGACTTTTGATGGCTTTTGAAGA